>LPNX010794485.1:573138-651425 GCA_001517045.1 Pseudotsuga menziesii | reverse complement strand
CAATACACTGTATAGGAAATTGATTGGATGTTTGTTGTATCTGACACATACTAGACCTGATATTTCTTATGCAGTAAGTGTGGCTTCTAGATACATGGATCAGCATCATGAGATCCATTGGAAATCAGCCAAAAGGATCCTTAACTTTGTTCAGGGAACAAGGACACATGGGATCTTCTATAAAGAAAAATATGATCTTGATTTGATTGGATTTACTGACAGTGATTGGGCAGGTGATATCACAAATAGAAAGTCCACATCAGGATATGTGTTCATTCTTACAGAAGGGCCAATCAACTGCTCAAGCAAGAAATAGAGTGCCATTGCACTCTCATCTATAGAAGCAGAGTACAGAGGAGTTGTTAATGCAGCAACTCAATGTTTATGGTTGCAGGGTTTACTTGGAGAGTGTGGCTTCGAATCAGAGTACTCAACTACCATCTAATATGATAACTAGAGTACCATTCAAATTTGCAAAGATCCAGTTCAGAAGCAGAGAACCAAACACATTGAGATCCATATGCACTACATCAGAGAGCTTGTGCATGATGGCACCATTCACCTACTCTTCTGTTCATCTTCAGAACAAGTAGATGATATCTTCACCAAAGCATTTTGTGAGAATACCTTCAGCAATCTCAAATCACTGCTGGGGATTTCTGATCATGTTGTGAAGCATGAGTGAAGACAAGATTTCCAAATTTTGTTTTACAATCCATGTTTAAGGGAGGATTTTCCCAAGTTGGTTTTGCCTCTTTCCTTGGTTGTATGGACATGCAGTATGTAAAAGGGTGACTAAGCCTTGTTTCTAGGCCCTATAATTTTTTGATATATTACTCATAAGTCAGGTTTAAGGGGGGGTGTTAGAATAATCAACCCATATTTTACTACCTTAGACATTAATTTAATTATTTTTGTCTTATTTGCCTAGTTCATGTGTCCCACCTTATGCAAGTTGTCAATTACCTATCCATAGTGGTCCAACTTGCCTAATTTGACCCATGTAGCACTTCGGAAACCTAAAGGAATCAATTCTTCTTTATTCCTGGTCTCCCAGGTACCCTTCTGCTTTTTCTGCTTTATTGCCTGCTTTTTCAGTGTTTTAAGGCAATATGAAAAGTTTGACTAGGTGAGGTGAACTAGTTTTTTGTCCTCTTCATCCTCCACTCTTTTCTCCTTGGAAAAGAATGTATGAGTTGTCCTTCATCACTCTTTATCTTGCCTAATCCATTTTTCTAATTCGTGAGCTCCATGACAGATTTGGGATCAGCTTTTTACACCTATGGGGGATTTGCTTAATTTTAGTCAGCCTGTTTTATGCTATATTCAAATTGCTCCTCATGCATTTGAATCCCTAATGTATTTTAATTATTCAGCAACCTATTATGTTACAAGGTTGGCTATTGTACACTGAGTTAATACAGTTTAGTGTTCAGCTCCAATTTCAGTCTCTTTTGTGAGTGATTTTGCATGATCAATTGTTAATTGTTGTGAGTAAAATTAATCTATCACTGGGTTCAATTTCCACAAAGATCCTGTCATATTTTATTTTCTGTAGTGTTTTCTTTGTGTTTGTTCCTAGGTTTTTATAGTATTTGTTTTTTCTTTCAATTTTTGTTATCAATTATATAACCGTTAATTAATTAATTTATTTATACCTCGTAGCATTTTAGTCGGGAACCATTAACCAGTTTCTGAAATACACTTCCATGTAACGTTTTCACTCAGACTAATCCATTAGCACTGATTTCTTCAAAAATGTATAGTCCCATCCATTCTGTATATAGTTTCTTAGGATTTCCTTTTACTCGAATATTATACAACAACGCAAGGTCTCCAACCAACAAGTTTTTTATCTTTAATATTTTGGTCATGCCAAGCTTTCTGTTGTCATTTTTTCATTTCTTGTTTCTGCATTGGAATCAATAAATGCTCTTCTAGCTTAGATAGTTGCATTAGTCATTCTTTTTTAGTAGTTTCAACATATATGTACAATATGTGGGAAATTAGAGGTTCTTGTTGTCGAAAATGTAAAGGAACGACTACTTCCTATCGATAAACAAGTCCGAACAGTGTTCGATCTATCAATTGCTTGTACGTCGTTCTATATTCCCATAAGAAAACAAGATCTTTTCATCCCAATCAACTTTTTCCATATTATGTAATTTTGTTAGGAATCTAGTTAATGTTTTGTTGAATGCCTCACTTGCACCATTGGATTGTGGATGATAAGATGTACTCTTCGAGTGTTCTATTGTAATTTTTTTGTTAAAGTTTCAATTGTTTTGTTTATAAAATGTGAACCCTGATCACTGATCAACGTCGGTGGACAACCAAATCTAGTGACGATATTTTCATATATGAATTTGGTAGCTATCTCACTTGAGCAGGTTTCAATAGGTTCTGCTTCAACCCACTTAGTGACATATTCGATTGCTGTAATAATATATCGTGGTCCCGATTTCCTAGCTGGTATTCGAAATAGTCTTATAAAGTCGATCGACCAAATCTCAAATGTTAAAATTGGGTTTACTGAAATTAGAGGCATTTAAGTACTTGCTAAAGGTCGGACTAGTCGTTGACATCTATCACATTTTCTTACAAGTCTTTGACAATATCAGTATAATGTCTACTGCCATAAACATGACTGTTGGATTTTCTTAGGAGTCATGTCTGCCTGAAAATGTCCTCTAGCTGGGACAAAGTGTGCTTCGTTCATTATACTTTTTCTTTCATCATCCAGAACGTATGAATGGAGTACCTCATCTAAATCTAGTATATAGAGGAATCCGTTTACTATACTATAAGGTGTAGCTTTCATTGCTAGTATTCTCTTTTTTTATTTCTCATCCCTTCTAGTGATTTTCCATATTCTGAGAAATTGGAAATTTCTGCTAATTTAGAGGGTACAACTTCAATTTAGAACAACTGTGCATTAGGTAGGTCATCCTCTATTTTAGTCGGTTCTTCCCTGTGTCGATTCTCGACAAGTGGTCGGGTCTGACATTTTCTTTCCCTAGTCGAACTATGACTTCAAACATGAATTCTTGTAATAATATTAACCAACGAAATATTCTTCTATGATGCAAAGTTTTATTAACTATGTATCTTAATGCATGGTGGTCAGTATAAAACACAAATGCATTAGCTATTAAATAATGTCGATACTTTTGAAGCACGAATACCATTTCTAATGCTTCCCTTTTTGTTGTTGAGTTATTTCGTTTGGATTTGTTTAGTTTTCTGCTACTATATACGATTGGATAGTCCATTCCATCATCATGTGGTTCTGTTAGTATCGCTCTAATTGCTATACCGGATGCATCAACGTGTACATGGAATTTTACCAACCAATTTGGAAATCCTAAAATAGGTGCTTCGATTAGTTTTTAATTTAAAATGTTGAAGGATATGTCACATTCTTCGGTCCATTCATATTCTTGATTTTATTTTAATAATTATTCTAACGTATATGTCATGTTTGAATAGTGTTGAACGAATTTTCTGTAATACCTTGTATGCCCTAGAAATATTCTTATTTGGATTTACTGGTGGTTTTAAGTCAAGAATTATTTTATTTCTAGCAAATTCGACCTTAATACCATATTTACATACAATGTGTCCTAATAAAATTCCCACTGGTGTTGCAAAGATACACTTTTTAATATTAAGAGATAGTTGTATCTATCAACATATTTCGAGCATGAGTCGTAGCCATTTACAATGATTTTTCAACATAGAGTAGATTGTCCAATCGTCAAAATACACGACCATTGTTTTGTATATATATTCTTGAAATGCTTTCACAATTATCTGCGAGAAAAGAACCGGTGCATTTTTCAGACCAAATGGCATAACTTTGTAGAAAAATGAACCAAATTCACACAGAAAAGTTGTTTTCTTTTGGTATTCCTTAGCGATTGGGACTTGATTGTAACCTGAGAAACTATCTGTAAATTAGTAACACTCATGTCCTGCAACTTCATTAAGAATTTCATCTGCAAAAGGAGCCAAAAATGGGTTTGTAAGTGTTACTTTGTTCAATTCTTGAAAGTCGACACAAATTATTAGTCGTCTTGGGTCATGTTTATTTGGTTGAACAACCATTGGGCTTGCCCATTTCGACTGGTCAATAGGGTAGATTATTCCTGTGGATAGCATGCTATCAAATTCCTTTTTTACAATTTCCTTGTATTTATGTGCTATTTTGTACATTCTTTTCTTCATAGGTTTTTCCTGGGGCTTTATGTTGATCATCATTTCTCTGATTTCTTCTACAAGTCCTTTTAAATCCTTATAACCCCGAGCAAAAATGTCTTAAAATTATTTTTCTAGGTTGATGATTTTTGTTGTTTGGTCCTCATTCCAGTAGTCACCAACTTTTGTAATTTTTGGTCTGTCATCATTGGACATGTCAACTTCTTTTTTATTTTATTTTTGCATACATCCACTCTAGTGCCTTACTTTCGTTAATTTTTTGACTCCCTTATTTAAATTGTGAAAATTCCGATGGAAAATTTTCTGCTATTAATCTTTCGGGATCCTCTTTTTCTGTTATTTTAGCTTTAAATATTGTTTTGATTGGTCTAATCATTTCAAGGTGGTTGGATTTCCATTGAAAATGTTTTTTGATTGTATGTTTTGTTTCAAGTCAAATTCTTATCGACTGTGGTATTTTGGTTAACTAAATATTATGACATGAGGCATTTGGTCGGTTATGAGTTTCTTTCAAAGTATTATAAAGAGTCGATTTTAGAAATGGTTTTATTTGCTTCGAATCTTCGACTAGTAGGTCATCTTCTGTCATAATTTTGAAGTCCTTAATGAAATTATCTTTTAGTTCATTCCATAAGAATGTTTCACATCATGCTTCTTCCATTTTGTACCATTTGTTTGGAAAATCATCTAATGTTGATGGGAATAGATGCGGCCATATTCGTTCATCTTTATATCCCACCCATTTCCATTCTTTTTCACATGTAATGATGTGTTTTTCTAGATCCTGGTCTTGCGTAAAGACTAGTATTTGTGACTAATTTGTTAGCTTATTTCCTCCAAATATTTGACAAAGTACGTTGAAGTTTTCAACCATGTTTTTAGTCTCGACTAGTGGGTATCCCACCATCGAGCAGCTTGTCCCATAAATGGTTTGACTAGACTTTGAAGTCGGACCTGTTCACCTATATTCTTAGACACCTATTCTATGTGAGGACTGCTGATTCATGGTATTTATACCTAAGTGACGATCGACTTGATGTTTCTTTTTTCATTGGAGCCAGGGATGGATACTCTCTAACTTTTTGCTCAAATATTTTAGGAATTATAGATACAAAGAAACATTGTCGAGCTTGTTTTTTCGAAATGGCTTGGATGGTCCAACATTCCCTTTCTTGCAGCTTATCATTTTCGATTTCCCAATCATATAATTATGCATCTGAATTATATCCAATAGAATCTGGGTTTCCTAAGTGAAGTTCTCCATAAATGTTTTGTTCAGCATAATCCTCATTATTTTGTATTTGATATAGTTGTCAAACATTGACTTCTTCATCTATAGGTTCTCTCTATGATGGGTGAATTGGAGCAATACATTTTTCCCATTTCCTCTAAGTTTTATTATTTCTTTATCTAGTGAGATTGATTCCTTCATCTTTAGACCCCATGGTCGTCCTACCAAAGCCGTGAAGGAGCTAGATCCTTCCTTAGGATTTATTATTTCGAAGTCGACTTTTGTAGTGATATCTTTGATAGTTGTGTCGACATTCTTCTAGACACCAATGGGTTCAATTAGTCCTTGATATGCTAAATTCAAGTATATGCCAAATTTTTTAAGTGGAGGTTTACCTAATTGTTCCCATGTGTCCCTGTCCAAAATGTTTATCTGCGATTCGAAGTTGAGAACGACTTGTTGGACATGGTAACCTTCAATTTCCAGGTCCACTAAAGGATCAACATCACTTTTATCCTTTTGATTCAAGCTACATATGCTTTTATCTTTCTTTTCTACATTAGATTTATTCTTAATATTGTACAATAAGTTGAGTAGTTTTGCAATAGATATATCACTATTTATTAAATTAATTAATTCTTGGTACATCTTATGTCAAACATCGTCTGTTACTTCTTATGCAACTAATTCTTGGAATATGTTTGACACATCATTATATAGTTTTTTTTAATCGGATTAGGGTAGTCATATTTATTTCTTATTTTTCTTATTTTTCTTATTTGAGGGTTATCCAAACCGATTTTAGTACCTTGTCAAGTAACAATTTGCAAATTTTTAGTTCGAATAACATCACATTTTTGTACACTAAACAAGACGTTAATATTTTTCTTATTATTAATTTTCTCAAGCATGGTGGGGAAATCCTCTGAGGAGTGATCATCGACACCACAAATTGTTTGAAAATTTAATATCGATTCGATCTTTGTATGGACACTCGGCATGTCGATGTCCTTCATTTATACATGTATAGTACTGGATAGGTCAACATGGTTTGTTCTCTCAATTCCTGAAGTATCGTCCTCGACCAAAAAATACCCCACAACGACTGTTGTCATACTAGTTCTCATATCTTCGGACATCATACCTCTGATTATTCTGCTCATTCTACTCATTATTAATTCTTGTATTATTGTCATTATTATTTTGTGGGATAGTGTTTTTCTGGTAAACCGCATGATAATTCTGTTGGTTTTTTAAGTTTAGTTGAAATTCGGCTGTTGAATGGATTTTGACTTCACATATCGCACACCAGTGAGATTTTTCATTCTTCAAATTATATGGATAGTCTTTTGTCCCATGAAGCTCATTCCCCTAGCATATGTAACAAAATCATTTTGATTGAATGAATCGGGTGTCTCATTGATGTTATTGATGTCTACAATAGTATTTTGTATGCTCCACTGTCGAGCATTTAGTACACCAGACTTCATGTCCTTTGAGTCTTATCTCCTGTATTGATTTCTACATAATCTCCAATTGTTCTTCAATGCAGATATCGTGAGGATTTTCTAGATAGTACTCATCCATATCTACTTGTAAGGCCTTAGTTGGTGCATCTTTGTAAGTGTTGAAGTTGTCATGTCAGATACGCATTCATATTTTCTGTAAGAGTCCCGCAAAAAACCATTGGATAATAAATTTTTCATATATGTTATACTCCAACTGGATTAGTAGGTATTTGAATCTCTTAGCATACTCTTGAACTGGTTCGGTTCATTTCAGTACTGTAGTTTTCAACTTCTTTGCTACCAGATGTTTTTTCTATGGTGTTTCAAAAAATGTCATAAATTGTTTTTTTATTTTTTCTTTAGTGGAATTCGTATTTTTTTTCATATACATCATGTACCATGTTAGTGATCACTTACGCAGAGCACCAACAAACTGGGTCATTTTTCAATCTTCGTTAGTAACAAAATTTTCTTACCAAGTCGACTCACAGAAGAACCAGTGTCATCTAGGATCATCATCACCCTCATAGATGGGAATGTGTGCAGAAAAATGCACCATATATTCAACGTCTATGTATTCTCCAGGAGGTGGAGAGGGTGGTGGTGGTGGTGGTGGGTTACTTTCTATAACTTCCTTTTCTGCACAACTATTTTCGATAGAAATTTCATTTTCGTAGGAAGATTTTTCTGTAAGAATCGATTTATTTGGACTCCTTATAATGACTCCCAAGTAAATTGGTGAGCCTGGGTTTCCTGTGCTTGTGACTCCAACTAATACGGTGTGTTCTCTAAATATGTGATTGGAAGGGGGGGTGCTCCTTCATGATCTAGGTAGAGTAGGTGAATATTGCAGTTAGATGAATAGGGTTGAAAAGTAACCCACTTCCCTTCTTGTGGTCGATGAATTACTTGATGATTGATATTAATTCCTTCACCATCTAGTCGGATCCATACACCTAATTCACCAACTCATAGTCCTAAATATTCATGAACAATATCGTTCACTTGGGAAGTCTAGCTAGAATTTAACGCGGAATGAGGTATGATATTCTGGGGTATATCGGCTTGGAGAGCTCTAGAACTCTCTATCCACAACTCTTCCTCCATTGGTGAGAATTATTCATTGACACCCTCTTCCTATCGATCATGAACCAACTCTGGAATATTTCCTTCTTGATTTGTCACTCGATTCATCATACTCGCTTGTTTGAGCACACCAACCTGCTCTCTAATATCTTCCCTTCTCTTTCGCCTCTTCTCCCCTTCTATATTTTGTAAATATGGAGTGATTTTGTGGGTAACTTTTCTATTTTTCTTCTTTTTGTCTTGTCTTTTAATCTATGGCATTAGTGTTTTCTTCATAAGACAACTAGAATTTATCTTACTCTACTCCATAACATGACTAGATACCCCCCATAGCCGACCCAAAGTATTTTAGTAAGCCTGAGTGGAACTGTCTATTTGTTAAGAAAGTACTCCTACTCTCTTTTTTTGACAAAATTTTCCCACTCCTTCCGCTTGGCCACCCAAATTTTGTTAGATGGAGGATCTATCAGTAATGGACGAGACTCGACAATATGGCTTGCACCCTTGTCAATTAGGAACTTGCACAAAAGTGTTGGAAACAAACACAGGAACTGTTTGGTGAGGTCATTGTAGAATCTCTCTTTGATATTGTTAGTCTTATATTTGTCAGCTATTATATTTAACTATCATTCACTTTGAATAATTTCCATTCCTTTTTTTGTTTTTCCATTATTGTAAATTTCATTTTTGATTTATTTCTTTGTGTTTTGAAATCATATAGTTTTAGATTTAACTCCCAATTTGATAAATGATTGACTGTGTTTATAATCAAAATAGAGTAGTGGTTGGAGAACCTTTCTTTGTTCCATTGTATAGACTTTTTCTGACTTATGGTGGAATATTCAAGATAACATGCAGTCCCAAGTCATTTGTGATTGTCTCAGATCCAATGGTAGCAAAGCATATTTTCAAGGACAATTGAAAATCTTACTCCAAGGGTATTTTGGAATAATTTTTAGACTTTGTCATGGGAAAGGGTCTTATCCCAGCTTATGGTGAGGTATGGATTATTTTAAGAAGGTATATTGTTCGAGCATTGCATCAAAAGTATGTTGAAGCAATGCTTGAACTTTTTGGGAGAGCTGCATAAAACCTCTGCAAGAAATTGGATGTTGCAGCTACCAATGGCGAGGATGTATAAATGGAGTTTTTGTTTTCTTGGTTTACCTTAGATGTGATTGGAAAGGAAGTATTCAACTATCAATTTGATTCATTTTCAAATGATATAGACATTATTGAATTAGTTTATGATGTTTTGAGTGAAGTTGAAGCTCGTAGCACTGTTGTAATCTCACAGATCACATAAGGTTACCAATAATACATACTAAAACATAACTGTAAATCAGATACAAGAGATAAGAATAGATAGGAAAACAGATTATATTATTATAATGAGTTCATACAAGGTACGGAACTGAACTGAGTTCTTGCTTGGCTCAACAGCCTAATATATACCAGTTACAAACAGTTACAAAAAATAACTACCTGTTGGTTTGGTGAACCGACATGACTGTTAGTTAAGTCGACTAATCAATCTGTTTAGTCAGCTGACCGACTTAGTCGGCTTATCGACTAGTCAGCCCATCCACTTAGTCAGATGGATAATTCGGTCTTCATCCAAGTTGACTTATGTCGGCTTGCTCCTTCTACATCTCCCCCATGAACAAAACATTTCTTTGACCTGAAGAAATAGGGAGGTACAAAAAACAAACTCTTGTGGATGCAGTCAGACTTGCTCATGCTGGGGGTTGTGCAGCCGGATGGTCGGTCTCCTTTGGACACAGAATTCGACGATAGCTGGGGCTGTGATGGCCAAATGATGTTGAAAGTCGGTCCAAATCTGTAATGCCTTCTGGATATCGATTGTTAAGGTTGTAAGACTTGAAAGGATCGACATATTTTCAAACATGGGCATTTCTGCGATGTTTTCCATGTTGGGACCCAACAGTTGGTTTTGCTCTTCTGCAGCAGTGATGAGTCATTTCATCTGTGGAAAGATGTGGTCGAATCTCTCTAAATTGGGAAGGGCCTATTGAACCCACTGATGTGCCTCTCATTCGAGCTTCTGCAGTTTGTTAGTCTCCATCACAATTTGTTCTTCAATGGTCTGCCTCAGTTTTGCCTCTGTCGACTTCCGACTCTCCAGAGCCTGAATGCCCTGCCTTGCCTGCCTGGTCTACTGATAGACTTGCCCGTAGTGGTTAGGCCAGTCTCGTAATACTTCCTCGGTGACCACTGATTCTTCCATATGATCCTGGAGAACTTTGTAAGCTTTCGAGAATGCAGTGTGTTGGGCCAAGAGCAGTCGAACAGTCTCCTCCTTTTGCTCTTCCTCGGTCTCTTGCATCCGGGTCTGGATAGTTGATACCATTGTCTCGAAGAGATGATATGCTCTTTCAAGTGGTCGATCTGTGTCGACTTCGAGAGGGCCTGGTACCACGGTCTGGACTAGAGCTCTGCATCTGCCGAGAAACTTGACTTCTTCTGCATTTTTGGCTACCAGCTCTTTATTTTTTCAGTCTGTCTGTTTCTTTGACTCTTTGGCCACTGTTTTCAGGAGTTGTCCGACCTCTGTGTCGTCCAAGGAACTTGCATCCCTTAGGATAATCCGGAGACCAGATGTTCTATGCTGCTCTTTCTTTTTCTTCTGTTTGTCTAGCTGTTGTACCTATAGTAGTGGAAGTTGGGTCTGTGGTTGGTGGATTGGAGGTTGAAGGTTGTTCTAGTTGGTTAGGTGGTATAGAAGATGGTTGTCTTTNTTTTTCTTTTTGAGGAGGGGGGGTGTCGGCTTCTAGTTGTGAAGATAACGGTGGCTGTGATGGGTTTGGCTGTAATTCTGGTGGTGGGGATTTTGACGGTGGAGGTGGTGGTGACGGAGGTTGTGATGATGGTGATGTTGGGGACGGAGTGGGGGTATGGATAGGGGTCAAAGGGTTGACAGGAGTATGTGGTGAAATTTTGTTGGAAGAGATACCTGCTTCCGAAGGTGTAGAGGGTAGGTCATCCTGGTCGATTGGTTCAGTGACAGATTTTGATGTTCCTATTACGTCACCCTGTTCATCGCGGGTGAATGTCATCATAACAGTTGCATAAGGCTTTCTGCTTGCATAGAGAGGAGATTTTGTCTGTATTTTCTGGGCCGACTTAAACAGTCCAGGAAGTGTCTCGAAGAAAGCTTTAAGCTCAGCGTCTTGGGAGACCTTGGCTCTGAGTGCCTCCGGGATGGCACATTGATATTCCTCAGGGTGACTATCGGCTTGCTGTACTTGTGCTTGTTCTTCGACTATGGTGGTCAGAGATGGGGGGGGAGGGGTCGACACGAGGTCGACCACATTTTCAGGTGTCGGGCCCATTTCTGATTTCTTTGGCCGACCCTCCAGAGTGCCTGCATCCATGTACCATTGAAACTGAACCTCGACTGACACTTTATTGGCATGGGAATCCTCGACAATGTCGACGGCTGCAGCTGCTAGTTCCTCCTCATCATCAGACAAGTCGGCTAGGATAAGCTTGCGCTTACCCCTACCTTGTTGTAATTTTTGGGCTTTGATATTTTTCCTTACGACAGCTATCTCCTTAGCCAGCTTCTTGATGATGCTCTTAGATAAAGCATATTCCAGGTCGTTTCCTTCGACCTCTCCTATCTGTACCTGGGTGGGGTCGACGGTTGCTGGCGCCAGAGGAGTTGTCTATTGCTTTGTTTGTTTTGTTGGTTGTTGTTGTTCTGTCGGCTGGGGGTCGACTACTTTTACAGTCGGGGGTTTAACAGTGATGTGTACCCGACTAGTGGGCACAGTCGGGGTATCCTCCGACATAAATGTGCTGATGTATAGATTAAGTTCGTAGTCCTCCTCCTTCTCCTGGTCGGTAAGAGGCTCGATGATGGAGAAATCGACCTATTTGGCATCCTCTGGGATGGGTATCTTTGTCTATGCTTGTCTGGTCAACTCTCGAAAAATATGCTCGACCGTTGGATAGTAGTCGAGGTCCTGTGCTTTGGGGTCTTGACCGTGCATATACCATACTGAGGTATGGTCTAGTTCTAACTGTATGTGAGACTCAGTAGGCAGGTTTCGTCGGATGTTCTGGGGCACCCTCCACCTCGTTGTGCGGACCTTCAGTTGCTGGAACCAGTTTTCTAGGAAGACTTTCCCTTGGGCCAGGTCATGTAGGGTGCCTTTTTGTGAAAAGGGCTTAAATCTGTGCATATGGAACCTGGTCGACTCCCGGAAGACTGGACTGCCTTTGGGACAAATGTGATACAGAACAATCCAGATAATGAGAGAGGGGAACTTGATCATACCTCCCGTCTCCTGGAAGCGTTCACAGATGGTTTTGATCATGTCCGCAACATAATCTCCCCATCGGTAGATATGTCCGTCGATCACGATTGTGTCGACCGCTTCCAACATCTCCAGCTTAAGGTCGTTGCCTCAACCTTCCAAGGTAAGGGTGATTGCTATAATTTTAGCCACGATTTGTGGCGTCCTCGTCGAAATATGGCCGATCATTAATCCCTTGGAGTTCTTTCTCGACGGTGATCCCGTAAGCTCTTGGACTAACCCTTCCTTGATCCCAATAGGGACAGGGCTTCCCTGGCTGGATAGACCCGTAAGTTTGGAGATAACATCCCTGGTGATATCAATCGGCTGGTCGAAGTAGAATTGGCCATTATGGTAGCGACTAATGATGAATTTACCTGTGGCTTCCTTCGTCCCACCGAAGCTTGCCATTAGTGGTGCGTTAGGGTACTGGAGGATGGAGCTCTTTCGAATTTTCTCCGCAGCCATGGTCATTCTATTGTCGGTATAGGCCCACTCTTGGATCTCTTGCCATAGTTTATGAAATGGGCCCTCCTGGACCTTTGCGTTTTTAATGTTCTTGAGATGGTTGAGCAAGGGAGTGTCCTCTGCTTGCAACTCTTTTTCCTTTGCAGCAGCTCTAGTTAGTTTCAGTGCCATTGTGTCAGACTAGTCAGAGTTTTGACAGGGTTCTTGTGCTTTGGTCGACTGCGATTGCAGGTGCTCTGATGAAAATGGGTGTGGTGAATGAACCTTCGACGGTCCATGATTTATAGGCAGGCATGGGGTTGAGTGTCGAAATGGGTGTATTAATGGCAGACTTGACAGTCCAACTGCAATACTCGAGTGTGACTTAATGGAGGATTTGTTTCGGCGCTCGAGGCCATCAATGCGTGATGGGACTTTCGAAGTTGATGGTCGGTGTCGTGGGTGAAAACGGTCGGCCTGACTGGTCGATGAAGATGGTCGATGGTGGTGATGTCGGTGGTCGAGGTAGTGAGTCGCTGTCATGGCTGGATGTATGATTGTGTTTTTTGGAATTTTTCTATCTTTTTATGAGTTTTGGTTTACGGTTAAGGTCGTTATTTGATTTTTTTTTTTTTTTTTCAGTTTCTGTAACGTTTGAGTCGGGCTCCATTAACGAGCTTCCGAAATACTAGGCCCTGTAATGTTTTTAGTCGGACTGAGCCATTGGGATGTATTTCGTTGAAAACATAAGGTCCCATCCATTCAGTGTGTAATTTCTTGGGTTTTCCTTTGACTCGACTATTATACAGTAAAGCAAGGTCGCCGAACGAAAGGTTTTTGTTTTTGATGTTACGGTTGTGCCAGGCTTTCTGTTGTTCTTTATGAATTTCCTGATGCTGGATAGCCATGATTCTATGCTCTTCTAGCTTACTGAGTTGAAATAGTCGGTCCTTTCTGGCCTGTTTAACATCGACATGTAGTATCTGTGCAATAATAGGAGTCTGCTGTCGAAAATGTAGGGGGACGACTGCTTCCTACCCGTAGACTAGTCGAAAGGGTGTTTGATCGGTCGACCACTTATATGTTGTCCTATATGCCCAGAGAACAGCAGGGATTTTCTCATCCCAGTCATCTTTGTCAGTGTTGCATATTTTTGTTAACCCTTTTGTCAATGTTTTGTTAAAAGCTTCAATCGCACCGTTCGACTGAGGGTGATATGCAGTGCTTCGTTGGTGGTCGATGTGAAACTGGTCAGTCAAATTTTTGATGGTTTTGTTGATAAAATGTGATCCTTGGTCGCTAATCAATGTGAGTGGGAATCCAAATCTAGTGATAATGTTTTTGTAGATAAACGTAGCAGCTACCTCACTTGAACATGTATTGATGGGTTCAGCTTCTGCCCATTTGGTGACATACTCCACTGCCGTGATAATATATCTTGCACCTGATCGTTTGGCTGGGATAGGAAATGGTCCTATGAAGTCTATAGCCCAAATTTCGAAGGCGAGACTAGGGTTTACAGATATCAAGGGAATTTCTGTACTCGGTAGCGGTTGACCAAGTCGTTGACATTTATCACATCAACTAACAAAGTTTTTTCAATCCTTGTGGATGGTCGGCCACCATAAGCCCGACTATTGGATTTTTCTTGCAGTTTTATCCGCTTGAAAATGTCCTCCTGCAGGTCCATAGTGTGCTTCATGCATGATTTGTTCTCTCTCATGGTCGAGTACACAACGTCTTAGAATGTCGTCTAACCCCATTTTGTACAAAAATCCATTGATGAGGCTGTAGGGTGCAGCCTTCATAGCTAATATTTGTTTTTTCTTAGTGTTTAGACCTTCGAGTGCCTGACCTGTCTCTAAGAACTGAGCTATTTATTCTAGTTCTTCGGGTACTGCTTCTATGCGAAATAGATGTGCATCCGGCAAGTCATCGTCGACTCCGGTCGGTTCCTCCCCTGTGTAGATACGAGATAGGTGGTCGGGTCCGACATTTAGCTTTCCTATTCGGACCACTACTTCAAACTCAAATTCTTGAAACAGGAGTAACCATCGACAAATTCTCCCATGATGAAGGGGTTTATTAACAAGGTATTTTAAATCTTGATGGTCGGTATAAAATATGAAAGGGTTGGCCAATAGGTAATGTCGATACTTCTGGAGAGCAAAGACCATACCTAGGGCTTCTCATTCAGTGCTCGAGTAGTTCCTTTCAGCTTTATTTAGTTTTCGACTGCTGTATACGATAGGGTAATCCATCCCATCATCCCCTGGTTGAGTAAGGATGGCTCCAATTGCAATTCCTGATGCATCAATATGCACATGAAATTTAGTCGACCAGTTTGGAAATTTAAGGATGGGAGCTTCGACCAGTTTTCTTTTCAGCTTGTCGAAAGATATTTGGCATTCTTTTGTCCATATAAATTCCTAGTCATCTTTGAGCAGTTCCTCCAGAGGGTAAATCATATCTGTATAGTGTATGATGAATTTCCTATAGTATCCTATGTGGCCCAATAACATCCGGACCTGTTTAGGGTTTATTAGGGGTTTTAGGTTGAGGATGATTTTTATTTTGGCAAAGTCGACCTTTATACTGTCTTTGCAGACAATATGCCCTAAGAGTATGCCAATGGGAGTCATAAAAGTACATTTCTTAATATTTAAGGAGAGTTGTATCTGTCGACATCTCTCCAGCATAAGTCGAAGTCATGTGCAGTGATCCTTTAGGGTGGAATATATGGTCCAGTCATCGAAGTATACTGCCATGGTCTTATAGATATACTCTTGGAAGGTTTTGACAACAATTCATGAGAATACTGCATGTGCATTCTTCAACCCAAAAGGCATAACCCTATAGGCAAAGGACCCAAATTAACATACAAATGTTGTTTTCTTTTGATCCTCTTTTGCTATGGGTACTTGATTATATCCTGAAAATCCATCTGTAAATGAATAACATTCATGGCCTGCAACTTTGTTCAGGATTTCATCAGCATACGGGGTGGGGAATGGATCTGTAAGTGTGACTTTGTTGAGCTCCCTAAAGTCGACACAAATTCTTAACCTGGTCGGGTCATGTTTCTTAGGCTAAACGACCATGGGGCTTGCCCACTCCGACTGGTCGATGGGGTAAATGATCCCTGCTGCTAACATGTTGTCTATTTCCTTTTTAACTATCTCCTTATACTTATGAGCTAGTTTGTAAGGTCGTTTCTTGACAGGTCGGACATTAGGTTTAGTATCTATTTTCATTTCTCCCATTTCTTGTACTAACCCTTTTAAGTATTTGTAATCCCTTACAAAGACATCTTGAAATTCTTTAAGTAAGTTGATGATTTCGGTGGTTTGGTGTTCATTCCAGTAGTCTCCAATCTTAGCTATTTTTGGACGTTCGTCGTTTGAAATGTCGACCTCCTTAGTTTTCACTTTGGCATCTAGCCACTCTGGTGCTTTGGCTTCATTGATCGGCTGACTTCCTTCTTGAAACTGTGAGAATGTAGCCGGAAAGTCGGCTGCAGTCATTCTGTCAAGGTTGGGTTTGTCGGTGGTCTCAACTTTTAGGATTGAGTAGATTGGTTTGGTTGTTTTGATGTGGTCGTATTTCCATCTAAAGCTCTTGCCTGTGGTTTGTTCATTTTATAATTGCAATCGGGTCGACTGTGGCCTAGGTGCAGTTTTTATATTGTTACAGTCTTTGACCTGTCGGTGGGTCTGGGAGGGTTGAGTTATGGTCGGCTGGAGAAAGTGTTTGATTTGTTGGGCTGGCTCAGCCAGTGTTTCATTCTGGGGTATGAACTGAAAGTTCTTGATAAAGTTGTTTCTCAATTCCTACCAAAAGAAGGTTTCTCCTCTAGCTTCCTCCATCTTATACCATTTATTGGGTAAGTCGGCTAGGGTTGTAGGGAACAAATGTGGCCAGGATCACTCATCTTTGTATCCAAGCCTTCTCCACTCACTTTCACAAGTCCTAATGTGGTATTCTAGGTTTTGGCCTTGGACAAAGATAGGGATTTGAGCGTCCTGTGTTAACTTTTTCCCACCAAATCGTTCGACAAAGAAAGTGGAAGCAGTTGTCCAGGTCTGCAATTTTTTCTGATGGGTGTTCCACCATCTAGCTGCTTGACCTGTAAATGTTTCCACTAAGCTTTGAAGTCTGCCATGTTCTCCAATATTTTTAGATACTTGTTCAAGATGCATTAGTGGGGATTCTCTTTCCTTATACCTGGGCAGTTGGGTATTATGTAAGTTGGTCGGCTATAATGTAGGTCGTTCCCTGATTTTATTTTCAAAGACTTTGGGGATAATTGATACAGTGAAGCACTGTCGGGTGGGTTTTTTCTGTATTTTTTGTATAGTCCAGCACCCTCTTGCTTGTGTTTCATAATTTTCCATCTCCCAATCATATAATTCAGCATCTGAATTATAACCAATGGAGTCTTGGTTACCTAAGTGAAGCTCCCCATAAATGTTTGGCTCGGTATAGTCCGTATTATTTTGGATATGGTAAAGCTGTCTGACATCAACTTCCTCATCTATTGGTTCTACCCAAGGTTGTCCCTGTGATGGATTAATGGGGACAATGACTTTTTGGCCATTTCATTTTAGTTTGATGTGTTCTTTATCTAAGGATATAGATGCTTTCATCTTTCGACCCCAAGGTCGACTGACGAGGGATGGGAAGGAGCTAGATCCTTCCTTTGGGTCAATAATTTCAAAATCAACCTTAGTCGATATGCCTTTGATGGTCGTGTCGACATCTTTCCAAACCCCAATGGGTTCAATGAGGCCTTGGTCAGCGAGTTTTAGGTAAATGCCTGACTCATAGAGTTGAGGTCGTCCCATCTTTTCCCATGTATCCCTAGTCATGACATTTACCTAAGACCCAAAATCAAGCACCACTTGTCGGACGTGATAACCTTCGATTTCTAGGTCGACAAGTGGGTCGACATCATTTTTGTCCTTTTGATTTAGGCTGCAATGTTCTTAGTTTGTTTTCCTGAGTTATTGCTTTTTATTTCATGTGATAAGTCAATGAACTGGGCTACATACTTGTCGGTTTGGATGAGATGAGTTAATTGCTGTGTCGTGCTAAGTCGACTGGTAAGAATGTCTTCTTGCTATGCAATGTCTTGAAATATGTGTGTGGCTTCTTGATAAGTTTGTTTTTCCTTCAGAGGATCCGGATAACCATTTGTGTTTTTAATTTTACTAATTTGGGGGTTATCAGGCCCTGTTTTTGTGCCTTGGCGAGTGACAATATGCAGATTTTTAGTAGTGACTACATCATGCTTTTGTACACAAGACAAGACATTAACATTTTTCTTATTATTGATTTTTTCTAACATGGTAGGACAATCCTCCGGAGAGTGATCGCCTACTCCACAATGCGTAAAGAATTTAAGGTCATTTATGTCCTTGTACGGACATTCTGTGCATCAGTGCCCTTCTTTATAGCAGATTAAGCACTGGGTTGGTCGACGTGGTCGTATGTCGCGATTCCCAACGAATCGACCTCTTCCTCCAAAACCTTGGCGTCGATTGTCATACCGGCGCTCATATCGTCAGCCTTCGTATTGTTTCCCATTCTGGTCATTAGTATTATTTTGCTCATTGCTCTGTGCCACTGCATTCATCTGGTAGACCGCCTGATAGTTCTGTCTATTTTTCAGGTTTAGTTGACAGTCGACCGTATTGTGACTTTTTGTCTCACAGATGGCGCACTAGGAAGCTTTTATGTTCTTCATGTTAAACGCACATTATTTCGTAGAGTGATCCCTGGTCTCCTGGAAAATGCCACAAAATACTTTAGTTTGCACAAATCGGACGTCTTGTCGGCTGTATTCCTGTCGACAATTATCTTTCGAGTGTCCGACCATCAAACATTTAGTACACCAGATTTCTTGATTTTTGAGGGACAGTTCTTTCAAGGACTTTTGCACACTTTCCAGCTATTCTTCTATCCTGTGGTCCGTCGGATAGGAAGGTATATCTTCGTCCATTTCCACTTGTAGAGCTTTCGTCAACGCATCTTCATATGTCTTGAATGTTTCCAGACTGATGTGTCAGCAAACTTTTTGTGATAAGCCTACAAGGAACCATTGAATTAGTAATTGCTCGTCAATAACATAATCTAATTGACTCAATAGGTCCTTCCAACGTTTGTCGTAATCGCGGACAGTCTCCCCTGGCTTTTGCTGTGTTGTCTTGAGCTTTTTGGCGACCAGGTGCTTAGCATCTGGGGTTTTGAAAAAGGATAATAACTGTGCTTTTATCTCAGCTTTCGTTGCTCTGGGTTACCTTTCTAAAAAGGTCATGTACCAGGTCAAGGCCCTTTTCTGTAAGGCTCCGATGAACTAAGCCATCTGTCTGTCTTCATCCGTCACCCGGTTTGCATCCCAGATGGACTCACAGACAAACCAATGTCATCTGGGGTCTTCATCCCCCTCGTAGAGAGGAATGTGAGCTATTCTGTGACCCATGTCTGATTCACTTTCACTGCTCTCAGAAGTTGGCAGGGTTGGAGGCATGGGTGGTGGTGAAAGTGGTGGGGTTGTTGATGTGGTCGGGCCTGCGGAATTTCGATCGACGAAACTGGTGCCTCCCTCGGTGGTCGACTTGACTTCGACATACAGTGGGTTGTTTTGGATTTCTATGGTCGATGATCCACTGGACTATTGTGTGCGCAGGTCTGATTCGTTGCTTTCTTCTAAAGTTGTATGTGGCAGGGGGGGGTGCTCCTTCCTATGTCGGTAAGAGCAAGTGGATACTCCGAAAGGATGGTGCTGTTTGAAAGGTCACCCAGTTCCCTTCGACCAGTCGGTGTATGACAAGATGTCGTCCCGGGTATGGTTCGTCACCTAGTCAGCTCCAAATAGTGATGTCACCAGCTCGTAGTCGGAGGTCGTCTTCAATAATAGTCTGTATTCTGGTACACGGATTTGTTGGGGAAAGGGTTATTCCGTCGTCAGGAGCTCTTAATTGGAGAGCTTTTGGCTGCTCTATCCACACTTCTTCCTCCGTAGGGGACACCTTTTTCTCTATGCCCTCTTCCTGTTGGTCATGACCTGACTCTAGTGGATTCTCTTCATGGTCGCTCTCCCTAGGGTTTTGTTCGCTGCACAGCCCATTGGCTCTTTTGCGTCTTGCTTCCCTTCTCTGTTGTCTCTCGTCCCTTTCCTATTTCTGAATGTTCGACATACTCCCGTACAGTACTATTTTCTTGAAGTCTTCTACGGTCGACTTTTCATCACTGGTGATAGCTATCTTCTTTCGGCCGACTAGGATCCACTATACTCTACCTCCGACACAAGAACAGCTACCCCCCCATTGCCTACCCAACGCTTTTAGAAAGCTTGGATGGTTCGTCTCACTTGCTCAGGAAGTATTCCCACTCCCTTTCTGCAATCAACTTCTCCCACTTCCTCTACTTTTCCGCCTAGTTGGTATTTGGTGGCTGTTTGCACAGTGGTGGTCTAGGTTCGACGATGTGGCCTGCTCCGTTCTCTATCAAGAATTTGAACAGGAAAGTCGGCAAGGTGCACAAGAATTGTTCGGTGAAATCTGTGTAGAATTTCGCTTTTACAGTTTCCACTGACATCCTATCTTCGACCGCTTGCTCCTCACAGAAGTCGGCGGCGATTTTCTCAAACCACTCCGATAGATTTATTCGTCCTCCTTGGAATAGTTTATCTAGCAACTGCTGTTCTTTAGTTGCATCTGGTCTTCTCATCCAGAAGCTGCTTCAACAGGTGTGGCACTGATTTGACAAACTTCTCATTCGTCTCGGTGAAAAACCTTGCCTTGGCTTCAGCGACTGTGAATCTATTTCGTCTTGCGTAATTTTGCAAGTAGTTCACAATTTTACGGTCCCACTAGTCCTTGATCTCCTGCTCTGGTATCATATGTGAGCATATATCTTAGACATGTACTACCGGCAACGGAACCAATGTTGTAATCTCACAGATCACATAAGGTTACCAATAATACATACTAAAACATAACTATAAATCAGATATAAGAGACAAGAACAGATAGGAAAATAGATTATATTATTATAATGAGTTCATACAAGGCACGGAACTGAACTGAGTTCTTGCTTGGCTCAATAGCCTAATATATACCAGTTACAAATAGTTACCAAAAATAACTACCTGTCGGTTCAGTGAACCGACACGACTGTGAGTTAAGTCAACTAATCAATCTGTTTAGTCGGTCGACCGACTTAGTCGGCTTATCGACTAGTCATCCCATCGACTTAGTCGGCTGGCTAAGTCGGTCTTCGTCCAAGTCAACTTATGTCAGCTTGCTCCTTCTACAAGCACTGCTCTTGTCCCATACTGGAATATTACAATCTTGAGAAATATTTCTCCTAGGAAAAAGAAGATATCGACTTCTCTCAATATAATAAATGATGTACTTGATGTTCTAAGAAAAAAAAAAGGGAAAGGACTAGAAGGAGGCATACAAAGCATACGATAGACTCTATTTCCTGGTACGCAGGAGTAAGGCACAAGTCTCATTCCTCTGGTCCGCATTCAGAGATCCAACAACAAACTCATTCTACTTGCTCAATCCCTAGCTCACAATCAATTTTTTCTAGATCATGATATTCAAGGTCATCTCCTCGTTTGGCTATTTCCCATTCACATTCTTGTTCACCTTGGTTGGGCTCAAAGTCTTCAAGATTACACCCATTGTCTTCTCATCCACGGTTACATACAGTCTCATCTTATACTAAATCGATAAAGCTTGTATCAAATTCTAGGTCGTGCTCTGTGACTTCCAGATATTTATTAGTCTCACTCTCACCTTGTGTTCAAAGGTCACCATATACATTTTGGTTAGATCATGGTTTATGTGGATTGTAGGATTCCACATTTTCAACGTAGTCCTTGAAGAAAAATTCAACTTCTGAAGCTTAAAAGGATTTCTATTAACATATGGAAAAAAGGATATTTGAGGTTTATATTATATATACACTCTGTTTGTCAGTGCATAAACTTCTCACAATGATGAGGAACTTGAAACAATTAAGAAAGAAGCATATAATAAAGGTTATACATCCCGATCAGATGGATCCCAAACACCTATTTTGGAGTTTGTAATTAATGAATTACGTTACAACAGAGAGTTGATTGGTCGATTTCTTCAGGAATTGACAGAGCCGAAGTAGAAGACAGACATTATCTTCACCTATATTTTGAATTATTTCTCACAGTCTATCACAAAAATATGGGTAGTGATATTGAAGCAACTACCATGAAAGATATCTTCAATTTCTTATCAGATGCAACAAATGCAAGGAGCATGACCAAAAGAATAACTGCATATTTACTTAAGCTGCTTTTGGTCCATGGGTTTTAGGCTCTTTTTCACTACAAGAATGCACAAAAATTCTTCCTACTAAGGAAACAGTTGATGCATCAAATCCTTCTCTGGAAAAAGAAATAGAAAGTCAACATAAGTCTAAGTTCCCCAATGATGAAATGAATGTTTAAACACCCTCCAAGTTTCAACAGAATAGATTTGAAGTTGAAGGGTCAAGGTTTTTCGATACAGAGAAGGATTCTTCTCACAAAATGGAAATAGCTCAGTTGGATAAGGAATTGGATCTTCCATTACTTAAGCCTTCAAATCCTGTATAAAACTCAACCGAGCCAATGAAGGTATGTCAAAGGCCAAATACTCGCCTTGTAAATAAATTGAGGTTAAATATGAAAGCAATGTTAAATCCAAGGATTTAGAAAGATCAGACCATAAATGTTCAGGATTCATTTAGATAAAGTGGAACTCAAAATAAATCGAGTTAGGTGTAGAAATAGTGCAACCGCTTATGCACTAAATGGTATTGCTACACAAGAAAAAGTTGTTAGGAAACTTTGATTTGATGTTCAAGCCTAAGTGGATAAGACACATGTCACAGTTAGATATTTTACAACTTAAAGTATTTTGTTTTGATATATATATTTTTATTTCTGGTACATCTCAATCCTGAGATAGTGGATCTAGAACAACTCAGTTAAAGACCACTTTTCCTATATATTGTAATTTTTTGTTTTAAAGCAGAGGAGACTCATGAAGGTGGAATACATACAAGCTACTCATGTTACAATCTAATACATTTTTGTTATGTGAGGATCTCTTTGATGATGAATGAATTTTGATTATTGGGAGATAGGGACCCATCTGATTAGGAAGTCTAATCTTTCTTATCTTTTTCTTTCTTAATTGTTTCAAGTTCTATCATCATTGTGAGAATTTTCTGCACTGACTGTTGACATATTGTAACTTCGAAGAATATTATATATGTATCTTTTTGTGGTCCCCGATGGTCCTACTGGGAGAACCACTTGTATTACTTTGTACCCCGATGCTCCTAATCAGAAGAACTAATAAGAGTCATGAGGTAGTCCCCTCTAATTGTAAAGGTGGGTCATTAGCACCCCAGTGTGGTTACTTGAGCCTACATGTGTAACTAGAGACTACATGATTAAATCGAGCCTACATGATAGATGAGTTAACTTAAGTGAACAGATGAATTTAAATAGAGGTGTAGCGCTCCTCATTTGGAGCACACACATCCTCACTTGCGTAGCGCATTAGTGGAGAAGAGAAGAGTTGCAGGAGAAGGAGGAGGATCATGCTTTGATCTCCTTGTTGGTTTTACCTTTTATTTTTTTGGGGCATCTATATTGAGGAAGATTTTTCTGGTTTTTTCCCTTTAGGATTTTCCTAGGATAAATATGTGTGTTCCTTTTGTATGGTTGTGCTTGTTTATCTTTCAGAGATACTGTTTATATGCTTTCGTTATGAAAATGAAATGAAATACTGATGTCTTAGCTAAGCATATATAAAGTTAACATGGTATCAGAGCCACCCTGAAAAGAAGACATTGTGCAACTATAGAATCTACGGCTTCTTAATTTTTGGTTCTCTCTCCATAATCGATCAGCAAAAGAAGGCTAGGTTGACTCTCCATTGAAGGGCGCATCTTTCTGTCGAAGCGGAATTTGATTCTGAGCATTTTCAGTTTTCGGTGCAGGAAATTAGGGATTCTTGTAAAAGAAGAATCTTTGAGTGAGACTAGCATAGGATTTCTATCCTCATCAAAATTGAAGTTTAGAGACTTGGATCAATATTTTTGGTTGGGTGAAACTCCGGGAAAGTCAAACCCTAGTTTGACCTCGAGCTAGAAAAAACCTAAATACTAAAACTGATACGTTTTGGTACATTTTCTATATCTTGAAATTGGAGAAGGTTCAGGATATTACAATTGCATAGTCTGAATATAAATCCTGATTTACACTGTATCCAAAAATCAGCCTTAGATTCTCTATGTTCTAGAAGATATGATACCTCCAAGTTATCTTCCAGAATTCATCCCTAAAGAAGACACCTGGGGAGAATTGTAATATCCTGGGCTACAAAGGTCCAAATGGAATTCCTGAAGATGTTCCGAAAAGGGCACGGACTTTAATTTCTGTTTTCCAAATTTCAGACCCATAAAATGAAACAGTGACACGTGGCATGCGATACCACTTTGCTGTTCTGAACAGTCCTGTAAAATGTCACCTTGGGAAAAGGATCACAAATCCCAATTGGTGAAACCAATTCTGATTAACCCTATGTTTTTGGATCAGGGACATGCGAGGTTACCTCATTACAAAATTTCAGACATAGACGAATAGTAATTTCAGATATATCAGAGAAACAGTAATAGGCATTTCTGCAGAAGAAATTGGAAAACTAGGGCTTCGTGTTCCGAGAGCTTCCCTCCACTGTTTCCAGAAAATGAGTACATTGGACAGCTCCATTTGAAGAGATATATATTTCTATCCAATGAGATCTAAAAGATTCCAAGTTTTAAAAATTAGGGTTTCTTTGACAAACCCTAGATCAGCCAGCTCCGGAAGCAGGATGGACACCTCAAATCGGTAAGATCTAATCTTTTGCTATTTGCATTTGAGGTTCTCATTTCAAAGTGATCTATCACATTAGATTGATGATAAGCTTGGTAAAGTTTAAAAATTCCAAGCATGGAAGTATTTTATCTCTCTGAAGAAAATGAATTGGACACCTTCATGAGTAGAGAGGTTCCTATTTCAGAAGGAGATGAGGCCCAAAGCCTTACACAAGAAGAACTTGATCAAAGCCAAGAAGATCATTGTTGATTCAATCATAGATCAACTTGTGCCACAAGTGTCTTCTGTAAAGACACCAAATATGTTTGATTCCTTGATCAAGCTATTTGAAGATAAGAACATAAATTAGAAGATGGCTTTGAGGAAAACAGTTGAAGAATGCGAAGACCCAGAATGTAGAACATCTTGAAGCGATAGAAGAAGAAGCAGAGAATGCAAAAGTGGTGATAGCCACCTTGAATAGTCTCCCAAGATCATAGGATTCATTCATTCAAGGAATGTGTTCTATAAGGAAGTAATTACTTTCAACAGACTCTAGGAAGAAGAAGAAGAAGCTCATCTCATAAAATGAGAAGAAGAAAGATGGGAGCAATTGAAGATCAAGCTCTCACCATTCAAAGAAGATCCCTCAAGTGATGAGGAATATGAAGAACTCAATTCTTAAAGAACCTCTTATCCATCTTATCATTTGGATAAGAAATGATTATTTCATGAATGAAGAAGATGATGAAGCAGAATGATCAAGAAGGAGTCTACCCATGAAACAAACAAAATATAAGTATTCAATTGTCATTTAATGATATTGTTTTGTTATGCATTTGATTATATTCAGTTGATGTGTTATGCATGATAGATTGTTTGCATTAATGACTGTATACTACTAATATGCATGTGATGGGTAAGTAGCTCATGGTGCTATACAACTCTCCATTGCTACTTATCTAGAATGAAACCTCTTTGCTGACATATTGGATTAGTGCACAATATCAATGTTGTCCTAGTAGAGATGGAAGGCATCTAGAAACGTTTCCGTGAGATATGGATGAATGTTGTATTGGATAAACAGTTGCATGATGCATAAGAATTTGTCATTATGCATAAGTTTTATGAAATAGTTATAACCATGCAACTGGTGCATTTGAATTGTAGGAAAGGTCTTGTACAACCTCCTATAAGAAAACAAGGATGAGACTTGTTCTGAAGAACAAGTGATGACAATTCAAGATTCACTCCAATAAACATGAATCTGAATCTCCCAGGGTCAGAGACACCATGACGGAAGAAATAGCTTCAGAGAGCAATAGATCCACCTTGAAGGATGAAGACCACCATGGGTACAGGAGATAACTCAAGATGAAGAAAATAATGTATGAAAGAAGTTATGATCAAAGAGTAACAATTGATCATGAGGAATGATGTATTCGATATGGTTTCGAGACATAAAGGGAAGTATGTAGTATCTTCCATATGGACCTACAAGAACAAGTGTACAAAGCAAGGTTCGTGATTTGCCTCAGAAAGAATAGACTATGACATGACATACTCTATTGACCAGACCTACTAGAAGTATATATCAAGCATAGAACCAGCTGTATAGAATGAAAAAGGAAGATGATACTCCACTTTAGGTGGAGTGACTACAAAAGATATCTGAGTTTGACATGGTACGACATGATGGATAGCTTTGTGATGGATCGATACTTTACCAAGAGTAAAGTGGGTTCCAACCTTCAAGGTTGAATGCAGAAGACTAGGATATGTTGATGACCTGACAAGATGAACTCATGGAAGATGTTATGATGAAAGAATACTAGAATGATGTTTGGGATGTAGTAATCAAACCAGAAAGAAAGAATGTGGTATCTTACAAATGGATTTGCAAGATAAAATATGTTGCTGATAGAAGTAAGGAAAGACTTGTGGCTAGAGGTTTCTATAAGAAAGAGGGAATTAATTCTGAAGAGACACTTACTACAGGAAGCAAGGTACACTTCCTTCAGAACTATCATGGTAGTTTCTTCCATGATGAAGTAAAGACAATACTTTCTTAATGGTATGATTGAGAAAGAGTTTTACATTGAATAGTCACAAGGATTTGAAGTTGAAGACAAATGGAATCAAGTATGCAAGTTGAAGAAGGACCTCTATGGCCTGAAGCAAGCTCCCAAAGCTTGGTATGGAAGAATATATAGTTTCCTAATGACCATGGGCTTCACCAAGAGTAAAGATGACCCTAACCTTTATCTTAAGGTTGTAAAAGATGATCATGTCATCCTGCTGTTAAATGTGGATGACTTATTCTTGACAGGGAATGAGAAACAGATTATGGAAAGCAAGAAGAAACTAGCAAGAGAATTTGAGATGAAAGACCTTGGGTTAATGCATTTTTTCCTAGGTCTGGAAGTATGGCAAAGTTCAGAAGGAATCTTTCTCAACTAGGGAAAGTACACAGTAGAGATATTGAAGAGATTCAATATGTTGGAATGCAAAGCCATGGCCACACCCATGGACTCCAAACTGAAGTTGTTAGTTGATGACTCATCAGAGTTAGTAGATGTGACTCAATACATATAGATCATTGGGTCATTGATGTACCTAAAAAATACCAGACCAGACATTTGTTTTGCTGTGAACACTTTCAGTCAATTTCTTGTTCAACCAAGATGGGTTCACCTAGTAGCTACAAAACATGTGATGAGATATTTGAAAGGGACTATAGATTTTGATGGTAGCCATAGATTGTATGGCTATACATATGTATATTGGGATGGAAGTGTCTCAGATAGAAAGAGCACATCAAGTGGATGTTATAGTTTGGGATCTGCTATGATTTCATGGTTTAGCAGAAAATAGTCCAGTGTTTCTCTTAGAACAGCTGAAGCAGAATACATAGCAGATTGCTCTGCTAGTTGTGAAGCCATATGGCTTTGGAAGCTGATGTCAGGATTATTCAAATTAGAGTTGGACACTACCATGATTATATGTGACAACCAAAGTTGTATAAAGATGATAGAGAACCCTGTGTTCCACGATAGATCAAAGCACATAGAAATTAGGTATTTCTACATACAAGATAAGATGCTAATTATGGTGATTCAGTATTTCTATACTAAAGATATAGATGATGTTTCAGTATTTACATACTGTAGACATAGATGATGGTGATTCCGTATTTCTATAATGAATATAGAGACGATGATGCTTTTAGTATTCACATACTAGAGATACAGTGGTGATAGTTTAGTATTCACATACTAAAGATGTAGATGATGATGGTTTGGATGATGATGTACTAACGAAGCCTCTGTCTTGAGTAAAGTTTGAACACTTTTGAGACAAGCTTGGTGTTGTTCGAAAAGACCTACCTCGAAAGGGGGAGTAGTGATGTTGCAGTGGGATTCTATCATCCCTGGGCACTTTCCCTAAAGCGATCCAGAGACCTCGATCATTGAGAATGAAGTGGGATTGTATCATCCCTAGGCTCTTGCTCTAAAGTGATACGGTGACCTCGGTCATTGAGAATGAAGAGGGATTGTATCATCCTACGACATTTGTCCAGAAGTGATCCAGTGACCTCAGTCATTAAGAATGAAGAGGGACTATATCATCCTGGTACATCTGT
This sequence comes from Pseudotsuga menziesii, assembly GCA_001517045.1. NCBI lineage: Eukaryota > Viridiplantae > Streptophyta > Pinopsida > Pinales > Pinaceae > Pseudotsuga > Pseudotsuga menziesii. Next base: position 623,068 of record LPNX010794485.1, on the reverse strand, counting down.
CCAGAATAGATCTGGTGACTTTGGTCCTCAAGAATGTGGTAGGATTTCATCATCCTTGAACTTCAGTTCAGAATGGTATATGGAGGCTTCGGTCCTCAAGAATGTGGCAGGATTGCATCATCCTTGAACTTCGGTTCAGAAAGGTATCCAGAGGCTTCGGTCCCTAAGAATGTGGCAGGATTGCATCATCCTTGAACTTCAGTTCAGAAAGGTATCCGGAGGCTTTGATCCCCAAGAATGTGGTAGGATTGCATCATCCTTGAAATTTGGTTCAGAAAGGTATCTGAAGGCTTCAGTCCCCAAGAATGTGGTAGGATTGCATCATCCTTGAACTTTGGTTCAGAAAGGTATTCGAAGGTTTTGGTCCCCGAGAATTTGATAGGATTGCATCATCCTTGGACCTAGTACTAAAGTGATAGGGAATTATTATCCTGTAATCAATCTAGTGACTTCAGTTGTTGAGAATGTGATAGGATTGTATCATCCATGGACTTAGGTCCAAAAGTGATCCGGAGACTTTTCGTCTTCGTGTTGTGGATTGCAAGTTATTGATGATGATGATGACGTACTGATCGAAATATCAGAGTATGATGATGATGACGCACTGATCAAAAGATCGGAGTATGATGATGATGACATACTGATTGAAAGATCAAAGTATGATGATGATGATGTTGTTGTTCGAAAGGTCAGAGTATGATGATGATGATGTTGCTGATCGAAAGGTCAAATTGATGAAGATGATGTTACTGACCGAAAGGACAAAGTGCTGAAGATGATGTTGCTGATCGAAAGGTCAAGCTGCTGAAGATGATGTTGCTCATCGAAAGGTCAAAGTGCTGAAGATTGTTGCTGATCAAAGCTGTCAAAGTGTTGATGTTGCTGAAGACTGAAGATTGAAGATGGAGACTACATGATGTTGAAAAGCTTCCAATGATTTATAGATGTGTTACCCTGATGATGTTGATGATGCTCTCTCTCTCTCTCCTATTATTGTTGTTGTTGATGTTGTTGTAGAATACCCTTCTTGTTAAGGGGGAGTGTTGAAATATTGTAACTTCGAAGAATATTCTATATGTATCTTTTTATGGTCCTTGATGGTCCTACCAGGAGAACCACTTGTATTACTTTGTACCCTGATGCTCCTAATTAGAAGAACTAATAAGAGTCATGAAGTAGTACCCTCTAATTGTAAAGGTGGGTCATTAGCACCCCAGTGTGGTTACTTGAGCCTACATGTGTAACTCGAGCCTACATGATTAACTCGATCCTACATGATAGATGAGTTAACTTAAGTGAACAGATGAATATAAATAGAGGTGTAGTGCTCCTCATTTGGAGCATACACATCCTCACTTGTGTAGTGCATTAGTGGAGAAGAGAAGAGTTGCAGGAGAAGGAGGAGGATTAGGATTTGATCTCCTTGTTGGTTTTACCTTTTATTTTTTTGGGGCATCTATATTGAGGAATATTTTGCTGGGTTTTTCCCTTTAGGGTTTTCCCAGGATAAATCTTTGTGTTCCTTTTGTATGGTTGTGCTTGTTTATCTTTCAGAGATTCTGTTTATATGCTTTCATTATGAAAATGAAATGAAATACTGATGTCTTAGCTAAGCATATGAAAAGTTAACATTGAAAACAGAGTGTATATCTAATATCAGCCTCAAATATCCTTTTTTCCATATGTTCAATGACATCATTGACATGTATCATTTGTTCAGAGAAATCCTTCTGATCTTTAGAAGGTGAATTGTTCTTCAAGGACTGTGATGAATATGTGACATCCTCCAATCCACATAAACCATCATCCAACCAAAATGGAGACGGTGACTTTCGAACACAAGGTGATAGTGGGATTGATAAATATCTGGGAGTCACAAAGCACGACCTGGACTTTGATATGGGATTTGTCGATTTAGTATAAGATGAGACTGAATCTGACCTTGGATGAGAAGACAATGGGTGTAATATTGAATACTTTGAGCTAGATGAAGGTCCACAAGAATGTGAATGGGAACTAGCCAAAAGAGAACATGACCTTGAATTTCATGATCTGGAAAAACTTGATTGTGAACTAGGGCTTGAGAAAGTAGAATGAGTCTGATGTTGGATCTCTAAATGTGGCTAAGGGATTGAGACTTGTGCCTTACTCCTTCCTTCTAGGAAATAGATTATATCCTATGCTTTGTATGCCTCCTTCCAGTCCTTTCCCATGTTTTCTATTAGATCATCAAGTACATAATTTATTAGCTTGAGAGAGGCTGAGACCTTCCTTTTCCTCGAAGAAAGATATTTCAATATTGGAATATTCCAATATGGGATAAGAGCAGTGCAACAAGATTCACCTTCATGAAAAACATCATAAACTGCTTCAATAAATCATGTATCATTTGAAAGTGAATCAAATTTATAGTTGAGTATTTGCTTTCCAATCACATATAAGGTCAAATGAGAAAAAAAGACTCCATTTCTACATCCTCGCCATTGGTAGTTGTAACATCCAATTTCTTACACAAGTTTTTTGTAGGTCTCCCAAAAAGTTCCATTATTTCTTCAACATACTTTCGATGCAATGCCAAAATAATAGCCCTTCTTCAAATACGCCATACGTGACCATAAGCTGGAATAATACCCTTGCACATGACAAATTCTAAACTTTCTACCAAAATACCCTTGGAGTAAGATTTTGAATTGTCCTTTAAAATATGCTTTGCTACCATTGGATCTGAGACAATCACAAATGACTTCGGACTAAATGTTACTATGAATATTCCACCATAACTCAGAAAAATTCTATACAATGGAACAAATAAAGGTTCTCCAACAACTGCGTTGTTTTTATTATAAACACAGTCACTCATTTATCAAACTGGGAGTTAAATCTAAAACTATATGATTTCAAAACACAAAGAAATAAATAAAAAATGAAATTTACAGTAATGGAAAACATAGAAAATAAAAGGAATGGAAATTATTCAAAGTGAATGATAGGTAAATAGAATAGATGACAAATCTAGGACAAACATATGGATCCATTTGGGGATGGAATTTCCTTGCGATTTTCCAAGAACTGTAGACCAAGTTCCTTATCTTATCCATCTCTGCATGCTGTAACAATGATCTGATTACAATTGACTGAAAGCTGAAAATTGAAACCTTCTTTGTCTTGTACAAGTGCTCCATTGGGCTGGAGTTTTTACTCATGCAGAACTAGTACAATCGAACTGAAATAGATATTGCTTGTGACGTAAGCCAAGATACTAAAACCAAATAACTGCTATACTACTGAAAGAATAAACTGAACAAATGCTCTTGAGAAGAACTTATTTATGTGAAAAATCGACACTAACAAACTTTGTTGATTGATCACGTAAGATCAAACTACCAGTGTAACCATTCCAACAACTGTCTCATACACTAGATTTCTTTCATGCCTTTGATCAGAAAAAATAAAATTTTGAACAATAGAAAATCATCATAAAATGTACGTGTTGGCCACTTTTCCTAAATCGTGCGACCTAGGTTCTGTGCAGGCCGTCAACCCAATAAACACCCAAGATACCATCCCAACAGATCAAGCCCCGTTGGCAATGCCCGTAAAGCAGGCGTAGTCTAACCTGATGTATCTCTTCGATGGGTAACCGCCGGAACCATGTTTCCACGATTCGTTGAGGGATTATAGTCCCTTGGTGCATGACCAAGGAGCTCGACCAAGTCGTGAGGATGGATTCATTTACGCCGACTTGTAGTGCACACAGTGCATATATTTATTAACTACTAATGGCATGACACAGATTCAGCCTTAGTACTTTAAACATAAAGGGATATAAAAGCAAGCTAACCGACATGTGCAATATAACATACAGGCAACAATGATTGCATCGTAAACATAAACTAATACTCAAAAGAAACACATAATAACCTATTCATCCATTCAGAATTCTATTGATAGTACGAAATTCGTTCAACAATGAAATGACTTGCATCATAAACATAAACATAAATAACCATACACAATCAATCATCAACACACAGGAGAGTTCATGTGGAAACCCATCTGGGAAAAACCACAAGGCGCTCTTCATATGGCATGATAAATATATGGTGCCTTTGTCCTGCATTTGACTACAGACTATCTTAGATCTATGTTTCTACTAAGACTTTCTCTTTCTCTAATGCTCTCTGTATTATTTCTCCTAACTACTACTACCATCTACTGATCCACACATGGCCTAGATCAACTTCTCTAGCATATGCATCTCTCTAGCAGAGATTCTCTTCTACTACCTACCTCTGACTGCATCTTGTAGACTTCCAACTAATCTAACCCTCATATATCACATATTCGCTCTACTCCCTCAAATATATTCCCTCTATTAACCCATCAAAAGAAAATAAAGAATAAAAACAACCAACATAAAGCAATAATCACCAGCCCTCTAACTATTTAATCCCTCCTATTTATACTATTTTACATGACCACGCAGGGTCGACTACATACATGCATCCTGTTAAATTTCACCATCAACTGCCCCTCAAGCTATAGCTGTGGCAATCCTGACTTGACACAAGGCACTAACAGCCTTACTTACAGCATGCATTCACTCATGTGGTATTTGCTGACTTAAGCCGACTTCAACACCCACGATGGTCCTGTCGCTTTCGGGCGTTAATATGCACTTGTGCTACTATTTTACCTTTCAGGCATATTTATTCTATGTAGTTTCCCTTTTCCACATAGGTGACATCTTTTGTGCATATTCCTTCTTCTGCACAGATTTCCTCCTTCATGTAGTTTTCTTTGTCCACACAGATTTTCTTGTCTACACATATTTCTTTTATTCTTGCCACGTGCTTCATTTTCCTTGTTTGTGCTTGCATGGTGGATTTATTTTTGCGCATTTCTTTGTTTGTGCTTATTTCTTGCACTCTTGCCACAGGCCCAACAGGCCCCCAACACTCACATGTGGCTCGTACTGAGCCAGGAAGCAATGGACATAGGAGGTGGCACAACATGCGCGACCATTTTTCTTTTTTTTCCATGCACCTCTTTCCTGCTTACTCTCTTGCACATTTCGTTACTTTTTTTTATGGTGTTTCCTACACTGTGGGCTCATCCCATACTTGAAAAAATGTTTATATTTTACCTTACAAAACTCTAGTTATACAATCTGTTTCTCGACATCATCTGAAGAGTCTACTTCCATGGTTTTTTCTTGTGTTTGTTGTAGCTCTTCTTCAGGTTGTTCTTCTTGGTCCTCTTCATCTTCCTTTTCCTCTTCATCTTCCTTTTCTTTTTCATCATTCTTTCCCTCTTCTTCTTCCTTTTCCTCTTCTTTCTCATCCTCTGGTGCATCTTCTAGTGCAGATTGTTCTGCACCTCCAACCTTTTGTTGGAATTGGCCAAAAATGGGAGTAAGACTTTCTATCTCTCGACAGGCTTCTTCTTCCTGCTGCTCGATTTCCTGCACTTGTTTGGTGCTAGGGTGTTCCAATGACGCATTGGCCACTACATGTGTTAAATCATGGATTCTCTGCTAGACAGGATGAATTATCCTTGTCACTCTTTCATCTTCATCTTTTTTCTCAGTCATCTCTTTGTTGCGCATATTTTCCTGGTCATGCAGGGTTCTTGCCTTATCCTGGAGCTTCTTGAGCACAGTGCCTTTGGCGATTTTCTCATCTTTTGGAAGTTTCTTAATCTATGCCTTTGCCTCCAATAGATATAGGTCTTCTTTCCATGCCTGCTCGACAAGCTGCTCCGTATTCTCATCCTCGATGAGTTGCTCCCATACCATGGTAATTTCTTCAACCACCTCTATGCAGATCTTTTCAGCTTCTGTAATATGGCCAATAGCTTGATATGTCAATTCTTTACTTTGTTGCACAAATTTGGGGGCCGTGCTCGACTCATGCTGGTTGATCTTTAATTCCTAAACCTGTTTCTTTAGATCTACAGCTAGTTTGGATAACCACCTCAGTTGGTATAGAGGTTCTACCTCGCCTTCTTCCTCATCTTTTGACAGTTTCACAATTGCCTCCTTTATGGCTTCTTCTAGTGAAACATGTGTCTACGCTTGTGCTTCCAGGTCTTCCTATTGGCTCTTGTTGACTTGTTTACACTCCTTTGCTTTCCTGGTTGCCTTGGCTTCCTGATATGAAACCGCATTTTCTTGGATTCTCACCTCTGTAGTTGCGGCATGCTAAATGGAATATATTTGCGGCAATGTAAGCTTAGAGAAATCCAAAGTTAATGTGTCCAATATATGGACAGTTTTATCTGTTTCTATTAAATTTGTAGAAAATGCATGCCCTGGCATTTATATTCTCAAGGGTGGGAGCAGCACTGATGTCACCAAAGTGTCTAATGGGTCTACACCATAGGTCTAAGTTGGCACGGTGTCGTGCACTTCTATGACGACCTATTCCAGTCCATTAACTTTCCCACTAAGCAAAGTTGTCCTATTGGTTTGTTTGCATGTGATATCACTGAAGGTGGACTTGGTTATTTCTGTGACCACCTCTCTAAGAAGAGTCAAATCCTATTTTGCTATGTTCATTACTTGGGGTCAATTATCCCTCTTATTTTTCCTGTGTGGGATGCTCGAGGCTCCTGCATCTTCCTCCACGGGCTCTTTGCCCTTTCTTTTCCTATTTCTTTCAGCGTGCACCTCCTCATCAATAGGTGTCTTCTTCACCATTGTTGGGTGGGTCTCACTCTTATTCTTCTTCTTGGGCATCATCCTGATTCTCCTGGTCATTGGTGTTGGTGTGGCCCAGGGATGGGTTCTCCTGTGGAATCCCCTACAGTGCTTGCTGCTCCTCAGGAACCTCCACATGCTGGCCAATCCATTCTTTGGGCTAGTCTTTGATTTCCCTCTCGATATCTGCATCTCTGATGAAGAAGAGGGTCAAGAGTGACTACTTTTTTGGGTCATTGCGTGGATACAAGATGATGTTGTGTGGCTCCATGTGGAATTTAATGAAAGGGTACCTGGCCACTGTCGTAGGGAACAATCTATATTGCTTGCACATGATCTATCTCAGTATTTCTCCTTGGAGAAAGAATAAAATATTTGTATTGGCCTTGCACTTACTATCATTGTGGTCCCAGAGGTTTTGTAACTATGGGCCAAGGAAATCCACTGGGATGTCCATGGGTTGATATTCTGGTGGGGGAGACTAGGTTGCAAACAAGAACAGAATCAGAAGCTATGAGTAGTGGAACTTTGCAACGAGAAGTTCCTCCGCATCAAACGCATCATCCATTAGTTCATTCACTAGGAGCTCAGACCAGTTAATGTGCACTCCTTGTATGCACTTCTCTGCTAGCTCTACTATTGTGGAAGTGCATTGAGTAGGCCTCATCTTGTGCAGAACCTTACTGCACAATATTTTTGTTGCGAACCTTACAACAATGTCATTGATAGAGCTAATGAGGTATCCCTTTCCACCGTAGACAATTTGGTAATTTCCCCTCATTTCATTCTTTTCCATTTTTTCCCCATAATTCTATAGATACAAATCCGGGTCGACTACTTGCCATGGGAGACCCATGACGGTCGAGACTAGGTCGACCATTACCTCATACGTCTTTTCCAGCTAGATGTAGCCTCCATGGAAGCATACAAGAAGTTGTTTGACATACATCTAGACTGGGGAAGTGCAGCTGAAATGTGGCATAAGGAGCATATTTAAGATGCCTGACTACTCCAATCCATGCTCCCACTCCATTGCAAAAACTACATCTGCATTCGGTGGTTCACTGGGCACCGTGACCATGAATCGATTTCTGCCCAGCTCCTCTTGCTTCCTGGTATCGTAGTCTTTAAACTTCAAATCCTGAAGTTTGGGTGTGATTATATCCTGGGATCGTGGGACACCTTCTGGAATGGTGGGTTCTTCCAGAAGTTCCTTCACATCCACTATCACCCTTGTTGCGCCTGAGACCCTAGGTGACACATACGGGGATAGTGTTATAGCTAGATTTTGTTTTTTGTTTTAAAATATATGCTTTATTTACAAAACATGATTTTTTTATTTCTTTTAAGATTTTGAGATTGGTTTTTGAGGTATTATAATAGTGAGCATATTTTTATTTTTGGCTTCATGATATTCCTTTTAAATTGACTTTATTTAGTTGTTTTTATAGTTTTAATGGGCTTATTAGGTGTGTATATTTCTGAAAGGTTGGAAAGAGATATCATAAGGTTTAATCAAATTTTGATTACATAATTTAATCCTTTTTATCAAAAAACATTAATTAGAGATTCTCGTAGCGCAAAGGAAGAAATCATGAACTAGACCGCTACAAGAAAGTCATGGACTTTAAAAAAATCGTAAGTTTGCTTGTGAGTTTTCAAAAATGCAAATGATGTGAGTTATCACATCTGTAAAAGGAGAATGTTACATGTATAAGATTTACTAATCATTTTGACAAGTGTTCAATTTGAGACAAGGATGATTCAGGCAAGTTGTAGCTATCCAGAATTTGGAAAATGGAGATCCTTTAAATAGTAATTATAGTGCACGATGGGATTAATTCAAAGCTAGTTATGAATTCCTTGGATGTATGAGAGATTATAGAGATCGTGCTGATAGCTGGAAGTCCATGGTTGGAATATATTGTGAGGAAGGCGGTTACAGGTTTAGGATTTGAAAAATTAATGAATGGCGCAGTTGTGGCAGTTGAAGACAAAACTATGGAGATTATTGGACACCTGGGAAGACAAGATAACATATTTTCAGCAGCTGAAACCATTATTATGACAGGTATGCAACTGCTGCTGATATCATTCACAAATTTGGGTTTGCATTAACAGAAGATTAGTTCATGGGTGTTCATTAAGAAATTGCAAGATTGGGAACCCGTTCTTGCTCAATTATTAGTTCATTCTATTAGTGGAATGTTTTTCTAAATACCTATCAACTGTTTTAGAAAAAAATTCATATATAGGGTTCTCAGCCCCTAGTCTATTGTTGAAATAAGGTACTTTCGAAATAGTTTGACAATTTTCGGAAGGAGAAACAATTAAGGTTCAGTACAGAAAATGAAGAGAAGTGGCAAGACAAACAGAGCTGAGCCTTCATACATGACATGTGAAAAAACCTTTCCTGACTGTGCAAAATTGTTTGAAGTAGGCTGGTTTCAGTATTTTGAAAAAAATAATGCTTATCATTCAGAATTTTCTTATGGATTCGCTAAAGGATTAGAGAAATACACAGTCATGTTTAATACCCTAAAAAATGAATTAACTAGAGAGTTGAGAGTAGAAGCTACATGCATAGTTGATGAGGGTGAGTTTTGGTTCAAGAAAGTGCCTTTTGCTTTTAATTCAGAGAATTTATTATTGCCTAATGTTGGAGCAGATTGGGATAAGGAGGTTCATATACAGAAGTTCAAGCCTAATTGGAGAGAGCCAATTAATATTTTGCAGACTTATATAACCTATGAGGGAAGATACGCCTCTGTTTTTAAATATCACATTAGGTTTCTACAATAGTTGAGACATGAGTTAAAGATGAATCTCCCCTTTTTCTTCTTAAACAGCTTGCAGAAGATGTCAAGCAAGGTAAGGGAGCATCAGGATCACACTAAGCAGTCCATTTTCCATCATGGATTGATAAAATTGATTATCAGTACTATGGTCCATATGGAAGGAAAGACTTGGGATTACTTTTTGTTCTGGTTAGGGTTTCAAAGCGAGAAGGAAGACCAGTCAAAAAGGAGACAAATGAACAAAACATACAGCCTTGTTAAAAAATTGAAGAAAGATGTCATTATTGAAGTAGAAGAAGATACTACTCAAGTGGAATCTTCGACACAGAAACTTGAAGAGAATGTAGGTCGATAGCAAAAGAAGATTAGTGAAGATGATCAGTTGAAATTTCAAGTACAAAATTTAGAATATGTAGTAGAAATAAATGAACATGATATAGCAAATACCTTTGATGAAGATACAAACCAGGAAGAAGGTAAATGTGTTGTAGAACAAGAATAGACTCCTATAGATGTACATGAATAAAGAAGGGAAATCCTAGTGCTTGATAAATTAAGGGTTGATAATACACAGAGCTTAAAAGAGGGGTTTCAAGAAAAGTTGGTCATGAAAGGAGTTAAAAGAAAAGTAATTGAGCTTGGAACTATAAAACATCAAGGTAAATATTTGAGTATGTTGGGAGAAGTAGGAGTAGGATGGATACCTAAAACCATACCTAAGAACAAGTTGAGGTTAAACATGAAGAAACTTTTAAATCCCAAGATATCTCAAGAGAAAATTACAATATTAGAATATTCCTCTTCTCAAAAAGATTTCGAAGAGGATGAAAGCCTGAATGCTAAAAAATTCAAGAGTAAGAAATGGGATTCTTTGATGGTTGATTAATCACCAGTAAAAACGAAAGTTCTAGAGCAGTTAGAAGATATTGAGAAAAAGGAAAGTCTTAACCCATAGCAGGTTTATACTAGGAAGCATCATTCAGTAATGTTAGAATCATGTACATGTAAAGAGAAGATTGCAGTACCATCAATCCAGTGCAATTTTGAAGGTGTTAAATATCCAGATATTCTTGTAGTGACAGATATTTTTAAGCATTGAAGAGGAAAAGGCAGACACAAAACTTATGTGCAGAACTAAAGCAGACTATCCAAGAAGTAACTCAGCAAAATGAAGAATTATCAAAGAGAGTTGAAGACCTGGACCTAGAAGGGAAGATATGCCTTTGTTTTTAAATATCACATGAGGTTTCTATAGCACTTAAGACCAGTGATGATTTTAAGGAACCACACTTATTTAAAAGTGTATAAATGTTGGCGAATATTACCAATTCTTAAACAGGGATGATTTTAAGGAACCATACTTATTTAAAAGTGTATAGAAGTTGGCGAATATTACCAATTCTTAAAACGACAACTATAAAATGATTGGCTATATTTTTCAAAAAATATTTTAATTTCCAAGGATTTTATATCGTTTATATAATAATTTGGCTATTTTTAGGGAGAAAAAGTTTTACCCCATCAAAATTGGGCAAAACAGGGCTTCAAAAAATGCAAAATGGTGAATCTTTTTTGGGAGAAAAACATGGAAAAATAGCCCATTGGGCTAAAATTCACCCCTAAAATTATCCCAGTTCTTAAAACGCCAACTATAAAATGATTGACAATATTTTTCAAAAAATATTTTAATTTCCAAGGATTTTATATCGTTTATATAATAATTTGGCGATTTTTAGGGTGAAAATTTTTTACCCCATCAAAATTGGGCGAAAAAAGGCTTCAAAAAATGAAAAATGGTGAATGTTTTTTGGGGGAAAAACATGGAAAAAATAGCCCACTGGGATAAAATTCTCCTTGCTTAAGACATGAGTTAAAGATGAATCTCCCCTTTTTCTTTTCAAAAATCTTGCAGAAGATGTCAACAAGGGTAAGGGAGCATCAGGATCACACTAAGCAGTCCAGTTTCCATCATGGATTGATAAAATTATTTATCAGTACTATGCTCTAGAAGAAAGGAAAGACTTGGGATTACTTTTTGTTCTGGTCATGGTTTCAATGCGAGAAGGAAGACCAGTAAAAAAGGAGACAGATTTAGAAGATGTAGCAGAAATCAATGAATATGACATAGCAAATACCTTTGATGAGTATACAAACCAGGAAGAAGGTAAATGTGTTGTAGAACAAGAACAGACTCCTACAGATGTACATGAAGAAAGAACGGAAATCCTAGTGCTTGATAAATTAAGGGTTTATAATACACTGAGCTTAAAAGAGGGGTTTGAACAAAAGATGGTCATGAAAGGAGCTAAAAGAGAAGTTATTCAGCTTGCAACTATAAAACATCAAAGTAAATCTTTGAGTATGCTAGGAGAAGTAGGAGTAGTCTGGAGACCTCAAACCAGACCTAAGAACAAGTTGAGGTTAAACATGAAGAAACTTTTAAATCGCAAGCTAGCTCAAGAGAAAATTACAACATTAGAAGATTCCTCTTCTTGAAAGGATTGCGAAGAGGATGAAATCTTGAATGCTAAAAAGTCAAGTGTAAGAAATGGGATTCTTTGATGGTTGATTCATCACCAGTAAAAAAGAAAGTTCTAGAGCAGTTAGAAGATATTGAGAAAAATGAAAGTCTTAACCCTCAACAGGTTTATAATAGGAAGAATCATTCAGTAATGTTAGAATCATGTACATGTAAAGAGAAGATTACAGTACCATCAATCTAGTGCAATTTTGAAGGTGTTAAATCTCCAAATATTCCTATAGTGACATTGATTTTTAAGCATTGAAGAGGAAAGGGCAGACACAAAAATTATGTGCAGAACTGAAGCAAACTATCCAAGAAGTAACTCAGCAAAATCAAGAATTATCAAAGAGAGTTGAAGGCCTAGAAGCAGAGCAGTAGAGAACCAGAAGGAAAAATCAAGCTTTAGAGGTAATAGCACTTTTGGCTGAGTTGCCAAAGATCTTTAAAAGGCTATTGATGACAGGTGTCTTTTAGTTAACTTTTGTAAAGATATTAGTTTGTTTTGGAAAACTTTTACCTTACTAGTGTTTTGATAGTCTGACCTAGAAGGTAGTTATTTAGTTACATAACTGTTTTCTAGATGTAACCAAGATAAAAAAAATAAGTTAGAATGAGTAAGGGTTCGAAGTTTTGTACAAGGGGTGGCTTCCAAGCTATTGTATACAGAGCTAAGTTCAGATACTCTTATGTATTATTGATGACTAATTATGATATATAAGCAAAATATAAGCCCATTTTATTCTATTTGTTGGTTTCATTTATGATTGGTGTAGTCACTCAGTTGACAAATTCATTTCTTGTTCGAGGTTATTGTTCATGGAATGCTTGTGAACTGTGGATCAAATTCAGTATTGTGCTTATGTTGTTTCTAGTTTATGTTTCATATATTATACATCTCAGTTCTTCACCGTTACATGATTTAGTGTTGTCTTATCCTAATGAGATTTTACCCTCTTGTTAACAAACTGTAAAACTAAAAGCCTTAAAAACCTATTTTACTTAGTTTTATTTTATGAGATTGTGTTGGCTTGTTCTTTAGTAGTCTGAGAACAATTTCTGGCACTAATAGGCAGCAAGTTCTTTTCTTCATCAGTCAGCTCTATGTCCACTGATGTTGGTGGTAGAACTAGGTCAGCTCTGCAGACTTTAGGTAGCTTTGCTGGGGAACCAGAGGAATTGGGAAGGTCTCCACTCGACAGACCTCTAGGCGCATACACTTGTACTCTAGCCGATTGTCCTAGTGGTTGGGTTGTAGGAACCTGCGTCTGCTGGCCTCCTATCGATGGTGGGCATGGTGGGCTCTATGGTGCCTACTGTTGAGACTGCGTTTTCTTCATCTTCTTCGTCAATTAACTGGGTTCAGGGATGTAGGGCACTTCTAATATCTGGTAGGGTGAGTATTACCACCTAAGTTGTACTTAGTGTTTTTTTATCAAGTGAGACTGGTGAACCAGACTAAGATGATTTGTCTGTACTTCAAAAGACCTTCATAATTTCTTCTGGGAAGTGCTTGTTGTACTATATCACATGCTCATACCTCGTAGGGGAGTTGTAATAAAATTTTCTAGCATGATAGTGTCTGTAAAAGACTCGGTCTCTTGGACTTTATTTGTCAATCCAACTATCCCAAAGTGTTTTTTCCCTTGGTTATTATTGGTTGTTGAATAAACGACTGATAATTTATGAGTTTTTCACTCAATACCTCCAAAGTTTGGGTGGTCGTCTTGGCATTTAGGCCTATTGAGGTTATTAGATTCTATGCGTCAATGTATAAACATGCTAGGAATTATGGTGGAGTCATATGAACATGTCTAAGTCTCCCTAAGTTTTATTTTTTTAAATTTTTTTTAAATTAATTTTTCCACAAAACTTAGGCTATTTTTTAATGGTCTAAATGGAAAAATTGGTTTTGTAATAATAGTGGGATCATAAATCAGTTTTAGTCATGGGGGTGTTCATTTTCAAACTCAGAGCACCATGTAAACTGATAAACCCACTTTTCCTAAGTTTTGAGTGATTTTTCCATCACTCAGGTCAGAAAACCCTAAAAATCAAATATTGATTATTTTAATTAATAAATTAATTAAATAATGGAGAAAACCCCAAATCCTAAATCAATGTGATTTGCTCTAATTTGATTGAAATCAGTCTCATCGGTTTTTGATTGACTAGAGCTAACCATTCCTTGACAGAAGTAGGTGATCTGGGCTAAACAAGGAGTGCACCATAGCATGCAATCTTGGAAATTGTGCCCTTTCTCTCTCCTCCACACATGTGGGACCATATGGATGAGTTTTGGTGGATGTTTTAGTTAACAGGTTGAGGTGTTAGCCCAATCAACTCTCTGATTGGTAGTTGCACTCAGTGAGACTCAAATTAGACTCAATGAGACTCAGATCAAGCTCAAATTGACTCTACATAGAGTTGCAGTCTCTATCTCCTTGGGAATTGTGCCCCTTGGGCTAGGTTTCAAGTTTTTGTTATAATTAAAGCACGGTTTTACTCTTCCAAGATAGTTATAGCTGGATTGAAGAGTTGTTGTTATTGTATTGTTTATTATTTTGGAATAAAGAAAGCTTTGGAGGCAAGATCTATGGTGTAATGCTTTTCATGTGTGGATGGTGATTGTCAAGTGCTTAAGGAGAGCTCCCTCTCATTGGGGTAAGAGATAATTCTAGTTTGTTTTATGCTCTTACTATTTTTTTATTTCAGATCTCTTGGAGTTGCATGTATTTTAAGTTTAATTGCATGCTTTCTAATTGTCTTTTTCCAGCAATACCCATGTTTTAACCAACTATTTGTGCAAGGATTTCTAAGTTGCAGGTGATCTCACCTGTACAAGGGGTTGAGATAGTTTGAATCTTCCTCATCTTCAGGATTTTTTTGAGGACATAATCCATTGGTGTTCCACCAAATAAGACTCCAAAGCCCAACTTTCCCAAGCTTCCAACACTCTTTCTATCTCTTCCCCCTTCTAAAATCAAAATTTTACTTGGTTACTTTGTTTACAAGCTTTGATATTATTTAGATCTATTATCTTAAATTAAAAATTAACATAGATCTATTGTATCAAGGCTCATAATCTATATATTTCTCCTTAAAAGTTTCATAAGCATTCTAGATCTGGTTTTAGGGAAATCGTCCTTTTTCCATGGCATTTTAAAGAGAATCCATAGTTTGCATGCATTAGATTTATGTTTTCTGTTTTAAAAGATAAAATCCAGTAATTAGTACACATCACATTGGATTTACTAAAGGAAAGCAAATATCCCAAGGAAAGATTTATTTCCTTTGGTCCTTTTCTACCTCTTTAAATAGTTTTAACTTAGCTTTTTTTTTTTGTTTAAAGAAGGCTAACCCAAAGGTACTTTCAAAGTGATTTTTGGCATATTTCATTCTAATAAACTCACTCTTTTTTAGAAGGTATAGCAGAAAGAGGAGGATATGCTGTTCGAAAGTGGCTTTTGGGCCATACAAATCCCCCCAGGGGTCTCCCCTTTTCGACTGTAATATTTAATTTTGGCACTTTGTAAGATATTGGTTTCATTCTATATAAGAACCAAGAGGAATAATATAATTTTTCTGATATTTTAATCGCTGATAGTAAAAAAATTCTCCGAATAGGCTCTTTCGAGCCCATTCTCCATCCCCCCTGGGGGGATTCACGTCCTTTTTTCGTTTTTTGCATTCTCTTCTTTTTTCACTCTAGATTAGTCTCATTTATGCAGAATAATATAATTTGATTACTTTAACATATATTCCATATTGCAATATCAAATTAACTTTAATACTTACCCCACGACTTCACGATTGACCTGAAAGGGGAAAGAGATGCATGGTAGGAGTAATTAAAAAAGCCTACAGTTTGCTTGTTTTTTGCTACTTGTCATTAATTTTTGTAAATAATATTTCTAAAATCAATCCCCTCCTTGATTTCTTGATTGACGTCAACTTGGACCAAAAGAGGTTCCTGGAGGGTTTTTCTTTCTAAAAACACGTCCTTCAAAATTTACTAAAAATTACAAAGACACTGGTGTGTATGCTCTTCACTTAGTTGAGGTTCATTCGATCAGTCAAGTTGCATCAAAATCAACATGAGTGACTAGATTAATTAGGATTCAAATTCCCCAATTAACCACCATTAGGCAAAAATCCAACACCTCGATCAAACCGTAAACAATGGAAAACTACCCAAAGGAAATGGGAACTCCTAGATAGTTACCCCAAGGTGCCGATATCTGTTACACCCTCAAGTGTATTATGAACACAGTCTGAGAGACTCCATTCATCCCACACATTCCTTGCGGGTAGCCGTGAAGTCTTATTTTTGGGCATACTCCAAGTACCCCTCGGGTATATCTGGATTCCCCCCTCTCCTAATTTAATCCACTCATATTTCATATTGACTTAAAACATACCAAGAGGCAATTTCAAAACATTCACTCCAAGCACATGCAAGTACATTTGATTATTTTATGACTCCATTTTTGAGGCACTGGTCCTGTGTTTAAATCTTTTGATATATATATAATGTGTGTGTCAACATTGTGCTTTATTGTGCTCATTTTTCATCTTGTCATCTATGGTTATGTATGGTTAATTTCAAACTCCTAAGGAAATATCTCAATTTAACATTATCATACTAAACTTATGTTCCTTAGTAACTTAATAGGGTCTACCCCCCTTGGCTTCATTAGGAATTGAGCCTAAACAAAGGAGTCAAGAACAAGGTGACAGCCTTGAATCGAGACTTTCCCCCAAGGACACACCAAGTGGCTTGAATATTTATGCCACCTTCCCCCCTAGGTGTGTGAAAGGTGGCAACTCTTTTTGGCGCCGTTGCCAGGGATAAATATTTTTATTCCTAGAGTACGACTTTTTTTTTCTTGTTTTTTGTTTTTGATTTGTTTGATGAATGCTTAGAGTAAATATTTAATTTTCATCTGGCGACTCCACTGACCTTTTTTTCAGTTTTTATTTTCACAAATAAAAGCAAAAAATATTTTTGTGAGAGTTCTTAAATGTGTATTTTTATTCTCACATGGCGACTCCATTGAAGGGATAAAACACTCTTATCTCATAAACTTGTGAAGTTTTGTTGTGTGTATATGATCCCACGCGACATATTAAAACCTTTAAAGCTCTTCACTTGATAGCTCCACCTATTTAGTACAAGGTTTAATGGTTATATCAAATGCATACTATTAATTTTTGATATGGATGAATTAAGGGAGTAGTATGGTGCCCAGATATCCGGACTTTTTCATCCTATCGATTTCTCAAACGTCCCGGGTTTTCCTAACTATGGTCATGGTATGGGGGATGTAAATAAATGGCTTCTAGTCTTTCATGGAAATTATAGTGATTTGGCCATCTAGCATGTCAAATATTTCCTTTAGTTGATGGCTGACTCCACTATGTGTTATGAAGACAATATGATGGAAATGTTTGTTATTACTTTTTAGGGTGAGTATTTCTGTTGGTTCTATCAAGGTCTTCCTAATAAATGTATAACCTCTTTTCCAAGCTTCCTTTGGATGTTTTTAGAGCATTGGCATGATGGTAGGGGTAGTATGAATGGTTTGAAAAAATTCCTTGAAAAGATCTTTACCTTCTACCTATCTGGGACAGAATATCACATGGAAACATATGATGGACCTTTTTCCATGATACAAAGTATTGAATAATTAGAATCACTTCTTGAACATTTAAGTGAAGAGGAGATCCATGATACTCCCATCGAAGAAATTCCTTGTGTTGTCATACACAACGTCGAATGTGTGGAAGTCCCTCGAAGTTATTTAAGAAAGAAAGAAATTAGGAGGCTTATTAAAGAATATGATGTATCTCTCAATACACAGTAAGATTCTGAAGATGGGAACATCCATGATGATCACATTGAAGAGCTTCATGAGGAAACCATGAATAAACACATTGTTGAAGAATATCATGTCACCATAACTGAAAACATTGAAGATTTGAGGTATTCTCAAGTTTGTTGCAATGCTAATATTTTTCTAGAAAGCCCTTATGAGGAAACCATTACAGAGATCGACACTTATGGAGAAATTTATGATGTGTATGATGGCACTCCTCTATTTTCATCACTTAGGGATGAAGTTTCGGAAAGTTTAACTTCTCATAATAACTTTGAACCCAAAATTTTGAAGGATGATTATTATGAACAAGAGGACGGTAGTTATATCTTAGGATGTGATACCAGCAAGGAAGACTCTCTCATATCCGACATAGATGGGAGTGATGACTATTGGAATTTCATAGATAATCCAACTTGTGAAAATATTATTTAGAATCCGATCCATGATATGTCCAGCAAGGGGAGTGTCTATTCAAAAATTTGAGGAATTCTAATTTGCAATATGTCCATAGAGGGGAGCATAGATACCTGGTAAAATATTAGTATAAAAGAGGAGCATTCAGAATTTTCACATGATCATTCAGAGTCATATCATGCAGAGCCACACAAAGTAAAAAATAATCAATACATTGAGAAGCTGTGTTTTGAAAAGTTAGATGTGATGCAGTCAGTGGAATATCAATCTCAGCCATCTTCTTCACATGAAGAGGTTCCTTATGATTTTGAGCTACTTGGGGATTATGCCACGATTTATCATTTGATAAGCCTTGATGATCAGTATGATGATGTAGTCAGTCTGCCTCATCATGCTGATTGGTATATAAGTCCTATCCATTCATGGATCAAAGCAGCCTACACGAGCACATACCAGTTTGGAAACAACTTTAATGACTTTATTCATGCCTATGATTTCCCATCCAACCCACCCATTTTGGATCATCACACAAGTTTTCATTCTCTAAATAAAGTATCCTTACTTTGGCTGGTAACCAAAGATAAGGAATTTTTTTTTTACATTAATAAAATGCTTAGGTGGTTACACTGGATTTCTGATTACACTTAACCCTTTTTATATCATGCTTAGAGTAGGAAAATAAGCTCCTTAAAAGAGAGCATTTACTTTCTACATTTATGTTTTTTACTTAGCTTTAATAATAATAATAAAAAATCATTAATTAGTTACATTTTTTTTTTTATAAATAAATCAGCTTAATGGTTCATTTGGTTTCTTATAAAGCTTGTGCTACTGAGGTTTTATTGTTAAGTTGAGATGTTTTTACAGGGTGTATAAGCCAGATATTTTGGTGTTCTCGTATCCTCTCCTTTCCCTATGACCAGATTGAGCACACGTCCCGTAGTTGGAGCCAAATGTTACCACCTAAGTTGCACTTAGTATTTTTTTATCAATTGAGTCTAGCGAATGGGACAAAGATGATTTGTTCGGACTTCAGAAGACCTTCAGAATTGCTTTTGGGAAGTGCTTGTTGTACTATATCACATGTTCATAACCCATAGGGGAGTTGTAATAAAATGTTCTAGCATGATCATGTCTGTAAAAGAATCGGTTTCTTGGACTTTATTTGTCAATCCAATCATCCCAGAGTGTTTTTTCCCTTGGTTATTATTGGTTGTTGAATAAATGATTGATAATTTTTGAGTTTTTCACACAATACCTCCAAAGTTTGGGTGGTCGGCTTGGCATTTAGGCCTAGTGAGGTTATTATACTCTATGTGTCAATGTATAAACATGCTAGGAATTATGGTTGAGTTATATGAACATGTCTAATTCCCCCTAGGTTTTATTTTTTTTTATTTTAAAGATTTTTTAATTTTAATTTTTCCACAAAACTTAGGCTATTTTTTAATAGTCTAAATGGAAAAATTGGTTTTGTAATAAAAGTGCACTAAAAAATCAGTCTCAGTCATGGGGGTGCTTATTTTCAAAATCAGAGCACCATGTAAACCCATAAACCCACTTTTCCTAATTTTTGAGTGATTTTCCCATCACTCAGGTCAGAAAACCCTAAAAATCATATATTGATTATTTTAATTAATAAATTAATTAAATAATGGAGAAAACCCCAAATCCAAAATCAGTGGGATTTGCTCCGATTTGACTTAAATCAGTCTCATCAGCCTTGGATTGACCATATCTAACCATTCCTTGATAGAAGGAGGTGATATGGGATAAACATGGAGTGCACCACATCATGCAATCTTGGGAATTGCACCCTCTCTCTCTCTCCTTGGGAATTGCGCCTCCCTGGGGTAGGTTTCCAGTTTTCGTTGTAAATAAAGCATGGTTTTCCTCTTCCAAGATAGTTAAAGCTAAATTGAAGAGATTTTCTTATTGTATTGTTTACTATTTTGGAATAAAGAAGGGTTTGGAGGCAAGATCTATGGTGTAATGCTTTTCATGTGTGGATGGTGATTATCAAGTGCTTATGAGGTATAGTCTATATTATTGATCTTTGCTTTTGCTAGTTAATTGTTGGCCTTGAAGGAGAGCTCCCTCCCATTGGGGTAA
The DNA here is from genome assembly GCA_001517045.1 of Pseudotsuga menziesii. Classification (NCBI taxonomy): domain Eukaryota; kingdom Viridiplantae; phylum Streptophyta; class Pinopsida; order Pinales; family Pinaceae; genus Pseudotsuga; species Pseudotsuga menziesii. The sequence continues at coordinate 602,641 of LPNX010794485.1, read as the reverse complement.
GAGATTATTATAATTTTGATTTATTCTCTTACTATTCACTTATTTAAGATCTCTTGGAGTTGCATGTATTTTAAGTTTAATTGCATGCTTTCTAACTGTCTTTTTCCAGCAACACCCATGTTTTAACCATCTGTTTGTGCAAGGGTTTCTAAGTTGCAGGTGATCTCACTTGTATAAGGGGTTGAGATAATTTGAATATTCATCATATTTAGTATATTTTTGAGGACATAATCCCTTGGTGTTGCACCAAAGTGGACTCCAAAGCCCCACTTTCCCAGGCTTCCAACACACTTTCTATCTCTTCCTCCTTCTAAAATCAAAATTTTACCTGGTTACTTTGTTTACAAGATTTTATATTATTTAGATATATTATATTAAAGTAAAAATTAACATAGATATATTGTCTCAAGGCTCATCATCTAGATCTTTCTCCTGAAAAGTTTCATAAGCATTCTAGATCTAGTTTTAGGGCAATCGTCCTTTTTGCATGGAATTTTAAAGAGAATCCGTAGTTTGCATGCATTAGATTTATGTTTTCTATTTTAAAAGATAAAATCCAGCAATCGTGCACATCACATTGGCTTCCCTAAAGGAAATCCAATATCCCAAGGAAAGCTTTCTTTCCTTGGTTCCTTTTTTACCTTTTTAACTAGTTTTAACTTAGTTTTTTTTTTGGTTTAAAGAAGGATGACCCAAAGGTACTTTCAAAGTGATTTTGGGCATATTTAATTCTAATAAGCTCAATAATTTTTAAAAGTTATAATAGAAAGAGGAGAAGGTGTTGTTTGAAAGTGGCTTTTGGGCCATCCAAATCCCCCAGGGGTCTCCCCTTTTCGACTATAAACTTTAATTTTCGCACTTTGTAAGATATTGGTTTCATTATGTATAAGAAAAAAGAGGAATCATATAATTTTTATGATATTGTAACTGCTGATGATAAAAAAATTCTCCAAGTAGGCTCTTTCGAGCCCATTCCCCATCCCCCCCGGGGGGATTTGCATCCTTTTTTCCGTTTTTTGCATTCTCTTCTTTTTTCACTCTAGATTAGTTTCATTTATGCAAAATAATATACTTTTATTACTTTATCATATATTCCATATTGCGGTGTGAAAGTGACCTTAATACTCACCCCACGACTTCCCGATTGACCCAATAGGAGAAAGAGATGCGTGGTAGGACTAATTAGAAAACCCGTGGTTTGCTTATTTTTTGTTGCTTGTAATTAATTTATGCAAACAATATTTCTAAACTAAATCCCCTCCTTGATTCCCTGATTGAGTTCCACTTGGACCGAAAGAGGTTCCTGGAGGGTTTTTCTTTCTAAAAACACATCCTTTAAAATTTACTAAAAATTACAAAGACTCCGGTGTGTATGCTCTTCACTTGGATGTGGTTCATCCAATCAGTCAAGATGCATCAAAAGCAATGTGAGTGACTAGATTAATTAGTATTCACCTTCCCCAATTAACCACCATCAGGTGAAAATCCAACGCCTCGATCAAACCGTAAACGGTGGAAAAATACCCAAAGGAAGTGGGAACTCCTGGACAATGACCTCAAGGAATTGGTATTTGTTACACCCTTGGGTATATTATGAACACAGTCTCAGAGACTCCATTCATCCCACACATTACTTGTGGGTTAGTTGTGAAGGTTTATTTTTGGACATACTCCAAGTACCCCTCGGGTATATCTAGAGTGCCCCCTTGCCTAATTTAATCCACTCATATTTCATATTAACTTAAAATGTACCAAGAGGCGATTGCAAAACATTCACTCCAAGCACATGCAAGTACATTTGATTATTTTATGACCCCATTTTTAAGGCACTGGTTCTTTGTTTAAATCTTTTGATATCTATATATTGTGTATCAGAATTGTGCTTCTTGTGCTCATTTTTCATCGTGTCATCTATGGTTATTTATGGTTAATTTCAAAATTCTAAGCAACTTATTCAATTTAACATCATCATACTAAAGTAATTTTCCTTGGTAACTTAATAGAGTCTACCCCCCTTGGGTTTGTTAGGAGTTGATCCTAAATGGAGGAGTCAAGAACAAAGTGACAACCTTGACTCAATACTTGCCCCCAAGGACACACCGAGTGGCTTGAATATTTCTTCCATGTTCCCCCCCTTGTGTGCGAAAGGTGGAAACAATGAGGCTGGTGAAATAGCAGAGTCTTCACTGTCACTGGATAGCTCAACAATCATGGCCTTCGGATCTGAGGTAGGGTTCTGGCTCACTCTAGAAGCTATTGGCTCAGTTGGCTCGGCTCTCTGGTTTCTTGGCTCTACAAGGAAATGTAAAGGTTAGCATGATAGAGGCAACTGATATTTATAGGCAACCGGGCATCCAAGCTGTGACCAGATGCAATGATGGGCCATCTGATGGAGAAAATGGGCTCTTCCTTCCTTTCCTTTCCTCACACACTTAGGTTTAGTAATGTACTTGTTAGGGTAGTTATGGTTAATATGACAGATGGGACAAAAATGCACACTGCCATTCTCCTTGGACTTTCCCAATTAATGCTACTAAGCTGTCGTGAGTGCTAAATCTTTTAGGAATCCTTGTGCATTTAATAGTCCATCAGTGTCTACTAGCTATCTTCCAATGCTCGCTAGTTGTCTCTTAGCCGGTTTGTTGGCGGGTTTACAACGCACCATTCTTCAGCACAACATCCTTTTCTCACTCCAAGTTTCACTAGAGATGCTTCTATCATATGCTTTTTTTTGTTGCATGCCTCGACCTTATGGGACCACACCGCAGTCATCATGGTATGATTTTAATCGGCTGTTGTTGATCATACCCGCAACCAGTGATCCATCCATCTTATATATTTTTACCGAGCCTGCTTTGGTAATGTACGCAACTACATATGGGCCTAGCCAGTGCGTTTTGAGCTTACCTGGGTTCTTTAAGAACTTGTTGTCATACATCAGAACAAGTTCACTGACTTTGAACTATTTTGTTCTGATGTGGTGGTCATGCCATGCTTTCTACTGTTGTTTTTCCATGTTTTGATGGAATCCAACAATGAAGTGTTCATCCTCCATTTGAATCAGCTGCGCAAGTCTTTCTTCTACGGTGTCAGTATATTTCATTTCTATTAGGTCATCATTTCATAGGCTCAACACAATGTACTCCATGGGCATCACTTCTTCTTTTCCATAGACTAAATGGAAAGGAGCATATCTAGTTAGTCATTTGCATGTTGTTCTGTAAGCCCATAATACTACTGAGACTTTCTTGCCCCAGTCATCTATGCGCACATTACAGACCTTGGTTAAGGCATTCTCCAGTATCTTGTTGAAGGCCTCAATAGTTCCATTTGCTTGAGGGTGGTAGGTTGTTGTATTCTTGTGTTGGATTTGGAATTCTGCAGTCAATTCAACCATTAGTTTATTTACAAAATGCGTACATTGGTCGCTGATAAGGATCTTCTGGAAACTAAACCTTGTTACTACATTTTCAAAAATAAACTTCACCATAGTTGCTGCGATGCAATCTTTCACAGGTGTCGCTTCCACCCATCATGTTAAGTAATCTGTGTAATTTGCAATTTTTGGTGCAAGTGGAATTTCATCAAAGTCCTACAGTGTAATTTGTGGCGCAAGTGGAATTTCATCAGGTCCTGATGGTTTCCTTGTTCTTTGACACTTATCATAGTCGCGACAGTATTTCGTTGTATCTATATGTACAGTTAGCCACCAAAGTCCATCTTGAAAATTCTTGTGCACCATTGCTTTCCTAACGTAGTGTCCTCCTGAGACACCTGCATTCACTTTAGTCATCACCCATTTCCTTTCATGATCAGAGACACATTTTCATAGTATTTCATCTGGTCCCAACTTATACAGTTTTCCCACTATTAGGGTGTAGTCAGCAGCCTTGACAACTAGTTGTTTCTTTTTCCATGTTGTATAATCTTCAGGCGCATAGCCTGTATTCAATAAGTGTGTAATAGCATCAAATTCTTTATTGACAACATTGATAGCAAACAGCTTCACATCAGGCAGATTATCCTCTAAGCTGTTTGGCTCCTCACCACTTTCGATGCGCGACAAGTGGTATGGCCTAGCATTCAGTCGACATAGATTTACAATGACTTCAAAGTCAAATTATTGAAATAGGAGGAGCCACCGACAGATCTTCCCCTCCAACACTGGCTTATTGACCAGGTACTTCAGTGTAGAATGATCGGTGAACATTTTGAAGTGTCGACCCAATAGATAAATTCTGAACTTTTGTAGTGCATAGACCATTGAAAGCCCTTCTCTTTCAGCTGTGGTGTAGTTCTTCTGTGCTATTAACAGTTTCCTTCTTAAAAATGGAATTGGGTGGTAAATTGCTCCCTCTCCTGGTTGTGTTAATACTATACCAAGTGCAATTGATGATGCATCAACATGTACATGGAAATCCTTCTTCTAGTATGGGAATATTAATATTGTCGTAGTGGCCATTTTGTGCTTTAGATTATCGAGACTTCCTTGATAGTATTTGTTCCACTCAAATTTGGCTCATTCTTCAACAACTTCTCCATTGGGGTAGTTATCTCTGCGTACCCTCTTATGAAATTTCAATAATATCTAGTATGTCCCAAGGTCGATCTGAGTTGCATGATTGATGTGGGCAGTGGCAGGTTCAGAATAATTTCCACATTCACGGGATCAACCAGGATCCCATCCCTGAATACTACATGGCCCAACAGTACACCAAACGGTGTGCAAAATATGCATTTTCTCAAATTTAGTGCAATTTGATAATGGCGACACCTTTCCAGCATCATGCACAAATTCTCAATATGGTCTCTCACCGGAACAAAGACCATCCACTCATCAAAATATACTTCAAGAAACCTATGAATGAAATCTTTAAAATCAGAAACTATTATTTTAGAGAAAATAGCAGGGGTATTTTTAAGGCCAAAGGGCATTACCGTGTATTGGTAGCATCCCCATTCTGTTAAAAAGGTTGTCTTGTGGAAGTCCTCTTGCACAATTCTGACTTGATGGTAGCCCAAGAATCCATCTATGAATGAGTACATTTCTTGTCCGTTGGCGCTCTCCAAGAATTCATCTGTAAATGGTGTTGGGAATGGATATGTAAGCAGGCATCATTTATCTTCCTAAGGTCGACACAGATCCTGACCTCACCTGTTTCCTTTTTGTCTAGAATCACTATAGGGTTTATCCACTCCAACTCTTCAACATGTTTAATGATTCTTTCTTCCAGCATGCAATCTAGTTCTTCTTTCACTTTTTCTTTATAGCATGGATTCAATATGTACATGCACTATTTTACTGGCATTGCATCGGGTTTGAGCAGAATTTTCATTTCTCCCAAATCTCCTACTATTCCCTTCATTTCCTTGAATTTCATTGGGAATAGGTCCTGGAATTCATGTAATAGATCAATGATTTTGGATGTTATCTCTTCATCCCAATAGTCTCCAATGTTAGCAAATTTTGGATTGTCCTCTGAGCCAATGTTAACTTTCTTGATCTTTAGCGGCTTGACGAACTGCTCACTGGAAATGCTGCCTCCTTCTACTATGCACAACCCTTCCGAATATTGAATATTTATGTTAGTTATATCATCCTCTGGGTCTTCAGAGAGGTTATAGCATGTCATCCAGTTTTGAACTCTGTCACAACACTGGGGGGAATGCGTAGTGTAGGTTTGAGAATACTCAACCTCCAGTGGGATCCCAACGGATATATTCTCCTTGATTTTTTTCAGCGCAATATCAATTGTTGGTTGCTCGTCTGCGAAGTGGAATGTGTATATGAAATTTTGCGCAACCTTTTCCCATTCTGTTGTTTCTTGGCATAGCTCCATATATGCTTACTAGCCTTTGGGTATCATTTCGAGAGTATGGATGAAGTGGTGAACCCACTCCTAGCGTGGGTAGTTCAAGAACGCTATGGAACATTCCTACAAGTGTTCAACAAGGTTTGATAACCCTGTATACCTTTGCATCATAGTTGTGACCTCATCTCTGAACCTTACTTCCAGCAGCCGTCTACACTGCAGCCATTCAATTATCGATATTTTGTTCATACACCACCATCGTGCATGTGTAGATTTTAGTGCAAATTCTAGCGCAGATAGTTGTTGCAGCTCTATTACTAATTCTTCAAACTCAGTTAAGAATGTTTCCAAGTTAGGAATTCCTTCATATGTAGGTATTGGTCACGACTGAGTTCCCACTCGTCAGACAGACTTAGTTATCTTGGCACATATCCTCATAAAGACTTCATGTAATCAGTTCTTCCAGTTCTCAAGGGCCTCTCCTAATTCTGATGTACGTGAATGCACACATCTCTAGCTCAGGTTACCATCCACAGTAGGATTAATGTAATCTTCCCTAAGGGTAGTGACATTATAGATGTTATCAAGGTGATCACCTTACCTTTCATTGAACACCGATTCAACATATCTATGTCCTTCCATTGGATCGAGGGGCGAAACTACCCTCATATCATCATCTTCAAATGATAGGATCCTTCTTTTGAAGTTTATAATGGTTTGACTTCCCATCACCCAATCGATCTCCAATAGTACGGGATATGAGTTAGTATCATCTACTATTTATGACCCCGAAGTCTGCAAGAGTGTGCAATCCTTCAATATCCACTTGGAATTGACTCAGTATACCAATGGGGAGGACCTTTGCCTGATTAGTAATCCTTAATTGAATTGGGGACCATTCTAGGGGTGGCTTGCCCATTATTTCCCATGTCTTGCATGTTAAAATGTTAAAATCAGATCCTAGGTCAAGGATGATATAGTCCATGTCATAATCACCAATTTGTGTGGACATCCTGAGTTTGCGTCTCATTTTGAACTTTGTCTTGACACTGTTAACCATCTTTGCTAGTGGGTCTCTCTACGAAAGAGTTTCTATAAGTGCTTCCAACTCTGCAATTGTATCCTTGTCCCAGATTAGCACCAAACAACTTGACATGAAGGGTTTAAGCTTACTAACCTTATCTACACTCTTGCTTGCAATATGTTGTTCGAATATCTTTTGGAATATCTCAGGCATATCTTTCACTTGGCCTAAGGTAGATGGCTATTCCATTCCTATGAAATCTAGGTGTACATCCATGAATATGCACTTTTGCTTTTGAACATCAAGTGGTGCTTTCTTTTGCATGGTGGGTCACACTTGTGGTTGTGTTTGCGCCACAGGCTCTATCTGCACCTGTCGCGTCACCTCCCCCTGGTTCTCATGGTTCTGCGACTATCATATGTATGTTGCATTAGAATTCGATTTGAGAGCATTTGGTGCAAGATTTGGTGTTGGGTTAGCTTCTCCAATCATCTGGGATTTCCATCTAGTGATAGGTTGCATACATTGCTCCACATTATGTTCTTGTTTGCAATATGAGCAAGTCTTTGCTGTTTCAGGGAAGTCTCTAGCATAGAGGCCCTGCAATCCACAATTGTAGCATACCAATGGCCCTCTTCCTTGGCCAAATCCTCCTCCTTTTTAGCCCCTGTAATTTCCACCTCCCCTCAACTAAGGTTGTGGTGGTTACGGAAGGTATTGCAGTTGTTGATACTATTGTTGATACAGGTTATACGGGGCTTCATTTTGAAACTGCGACACCATATGAAACTATTGCACCGACTGAAACTTAGCCACAGCCTGAAACTGCTATCCAAGTTGGAACTAAGGCACAGGATGGAACTGAGGTATATCCTAGAACTAAATTTGTACCTATTCAATCTTTTTTTTCTCCTCAATATTCATTAGATATGCATCTACCTTTTTATCTCTCAGAAGTTGGTAGGCCCTACAATATTTTTCATCATGGCCTACAGATCTACAAAATTTACAATACAAACTAGCTAGGGTACATATCGTCTTGTGCATGAACATGCAATCTACATGACAATGTCTCCTTGTCTGCAATATGTAGCACTAGGGCAGCCTATGGGTACCCAATGGGTTCGCCACACCAAATGAGATGTAGTTCATGTAGGCTGAACAATCATCTTTGGTATGTCCATTGGTCCAGCATTGCGTACACTAGAGGCCTTCTTGCACCTCTTTTCATCTTTTTATTTCCTGGAGTTGAATTTTCATATTATCCAATTGTGACTGAATCTATATCATTCCTGTGGTGCCATCTCCAATAGGTGAAGCCTCTAGCTTCATCAACAATTCCAATGCCTCCATTTGCATCACAATATTTTGTTGCATGTGTGGTACCCTAATGTGTGGCCGTAGCGTAGCAGTAAACCACTCTTGATGTTGCATGTCTGACATATGGAAGCTTACTTTGGCCATCAACATTTTGAACCACTGGTCATAGTTCCATACTGTCTCTTCCGGAGCCTACTTAATCTCCTTGATCTCGATTATGCATTGGGACTTAGATTGTGGCTTTCTGAATTCTGAGATCATTGCACGTCGAATATACTCAACAGTCCTCTATGGCTGCACCAATGGTACTACACAGTAATTCATATACCAATACAATGCTCAGCCCCACAGAGTCATAATCATTTTCTCTTTTCAGATGTCATCATTTTTAATGAGGCGGACTATCCATAGTGCCTCGCAGAGGAACCAGTGTTGATATAGATCCTTTATTCCGATCCCATTGAATTTGGGTAGTCTAATGTTTGTCTCTGCCATTAGGGTGGAATTGGGGTCATTTACGGGATTCCCTAGATTTGTTGGATTTATTGGGGTCACTGATGGGATTCCTTATGCACCAGTCCTGACACTAGGACTGCTAGTGTTCACAAGTTGTTCAGGTGAAGAACTTCTAGGTCTCACTTCAGATGATCTTCATAAAATGTCATAGTCATGTCCTATCCTTGGCATCTCTATAGACTCTTCCAATTCTTCTCTCTCAGAAATTAGACAATACTCCTACTCTTCATCGCAGGACCCTTTACCTAGGTGTGACTCACATCCATATTCACCTTCCCTAGGAATGCTATAAGCCCTCCTACCTCCTTCTACCTTCCTCCTCTTCCCTGACCAGAACCTCCTTCCGCTTCTTAATAATCCAGTGTCCAACTCACCTTCTAAGATTCCTAAGAACATTTATGCTTACTACCTTCCATATTACTCCCAAATTTCACATAGCATATCCCCTTCATGGACTACATGACTCAATCACTGAGTTGTAAAACACCCTTTTCATAAAGGAGCATTTTAATCCATAAGTTTATAGAAATAAGGTGCCTTCCTTGAGGTCCTTGGAAAAAATGTCTCTCTGCCTTGCTATATGAGGTTAACGCTTCAACAACGAACTCAGTAACATAACCTTCTACTATGCTTTCAATCCAAAAATCAACAGCTCTAGAAATATGGTTACTTATTTGCGTTACTTCTTATTTAACTGGTCGGTCCACTCAGCTACCCCTCTTCTCTGGAAGTTAGTATGTCGTGTTTCTAAATCCGACAACCATTCTTGCAATATAATGGGAAATTCTATGAAGAAAATTTCATGGATATCTAAATATAGATATCGTTGTACCCAGTTCTCAGGGCTCAGCCACGAACCCTCACTTTCGTTCTGCATGAATATCAACGTCTTCAACTGCAGCCAATCCTCGACTTCACTCTTAGTTAGGTGCCACAGTATTTCCCTCATTTTTATCAATAAGGTCCCAACAACAGAACCATTTGCTGGCCACTTTTCATAACTCGCGCAACCTAAGTTCTGCACAACCCGTCAACCCAACAAACACCCAAGATACCAGCCTGACAGAGCAAGCCTCATCAACAATGCCCACAAAGTAGGCACAGTCTCACTCAATATATCTCTTCTATGGGTAACTATTAAAACCATGTTTCTATGATTCATCGAGGGATTATAGTCCCCTGGCGCGCAACCAGGGAAATTGACCAAGTCATGAGGATGGAGTCATTTACACTGAATTATAGCACACATCACACATATATTTTATTAACTACTAACAACGTGACATAGATTCAGCCTTAGTACTTTAAACATAAAGGGATATAAAAGCGATCTAACCGACAGGCGCAATATAATAGACGTGCAACAACGATTGCGCCGTAAACATAAAATAATACTCAAAAGCAGTGCATAATAACATATTCATGCATTCTGAATTCTATTGATAGTACGACATTCATTCAACCATGATAGGACTTGCGTCATAAACATAAACATAAACAACCATACATATTCAATCATCAACAAACAGGAGAGTTCACGTGGAAACCCATCTGGGAAAAACCACAAGGTGCTCTTCATATGGAAGGAGAAATATATGGCACCTTCAGCCTGCATTTGACTGCATATTGTCTTAGATCTATCTTTCTGCTCATACTCTCTCTTTCTCTCAGGATCTCTATCTTATTTCTCCTAACTATTGCCACCATCTATTGATCCACACATGGCCTGGATCAACTTCTCTAGCAGAGATTCTCTTCTACTTCCTACCTTCGACTACATCCTGCATGCTTCTAACTAATATACCCCTCAGATCTTACATCTTTTCTCTGCTCCCTCAAATATCTTCCCTCTATTAACCCATCCAAAGAAACTAATGACTAAAAACAACCAACATAAAGTAATAATCACCAACCCTCTAACTATTGAATCCCTCCTATTTATACTATTTTACATGACCATGCAGGGTCGACTGCATACAGGAAGTCCGTTAACTGTCACCATCATCCTCCCCGGAGGCTATAGTTGTGGTGATCATGAATTCACACAAGGCACTAATGACCTTACTTACAACATGCATTCACTCTTGTGGAATCCGTCGACTTAAGCTAACTTTAGCACCCATGATCGTCCTGTTGCTTTTGGCCGTTAATATGCACTTGTGCTACTTTTTTACCCTACAGGCGTCTTGCTTCCATGTAGTTCCCCTTTTCCACATAGGTGACATATTTTGTGCATATTCCTTTTTCTATGCATATTTTCTCTTCCGTGTAGTTTTCTTTGTTAGCACAGATTTCCTTGTCTACACAGATTTTTTCTATTCCTACCACGTGCTTCCTTTTCCTTGTTTGTGCTTGCACGATGGATTTATTTTTGTACGTTTCTTTGTTTGCACTTATTTCTTGCGCGCTTCCCCCAATCCCAACAGTAAGTCCATACTTACAGCTGATCAAAGATGCACAACTCGAACTGATAAAAAAGAAGCAGCTACTGGATCATAGATTTCATGTTGCATTTCAATCTGATGCAAGAAATTGATTTTTTTTCATGAAATATGCTTCATTTCTATGATCCACATTTGTAATTTTTATTCTATTGGTCAAACCATGATTCTCTTGAAACAAGGCTCGAATATCACACATTTCATTACATATAGGATCAGTGAAAAGATTTTTAAATTGTTCATTATATTTTTTACCAAGAGATCCTTTAATAGCATTCGGAAATGAATAGCAAGAGGATTGGAAAGAAGTAGGTTTTCTTCATTAATTTCAACAACATGAACAACATGGTTTATAAGGTTTTCATTCTCAACAATCGATAAGGAAAAGGAAAGTGTTCCCTATTGAATATGATCAAAATTGACCATTTGACTATCAACTTCCTTTTCATCATTGTATTTATCATAAATAGGTTGATATCCAATAGTATTTAGGACAACAACTACATCAATGACCAAAAGTCCTAGAATCATGTTAGTCATTAACAAATGAATCTATAGTTTTGTCATCATAGAAATTTTCTTCATGTTGTTCATCATATGAATCTTCAAAAGAATTTCTTTGACTGGAAGAAATATGGGATCTTTTATGAGCCAATAATCTTTCATATTATTTCTCAAGTATTTTTAGAATCTTCTTTAAACAATTGATTTTATCTTATTCATTAAAAATATTGAAAGTATCCAAATAAGAATATATAGTTGAAGAATAAACTTGTCCACATTCATCATTACAAAATGGACTTATCAATTCTTGAAAATCTTGAAGAGAAACAGGATCTACCTCAAACCTTGTTGTCTTAGTACATGAAGCAACTCGATCAGAAATTGAATATACCATTTTGAAACAAGTGGAGTCACCAGGTGAATATCTCAGTAACTATGTCACCAACCCTTGTTCACCATTTAAGAATGGATATAATCTTTGTCGTACAACCCAGGGAAGTATTTCCTCATTCCTTCGTTCCCCAGTATGGTCGCCAAATGATGTTTGTCCTAAAGTCTTCTAGCTAGACTACAGGGTAACATAGTTTAGGCACCTCCAAGTTCAAGTGATAATTTTTTGTTCATTTTTGGATAACTATAAGGATAACAAAAAAATTATAAAAAATCATGGAAAACTTGGTAAAGGATCTGAAAACATCAAATGTTTGTATACACAGGATATAATAAAAATATAAGATGAATCACTATCAAAGACAAAACATACGTTGAAATCATAAGAGGTATAAGAAGAGACAAAAAACAGTTCTAATCTTGTGGAATCATATGAATATAAGACATTTAAAAGGACATTTCAAATATCGATTTGCAAAAACAATCATTTTATTACACAAGAATTTATACAGAAAACATCTATATAAATAAAAAGTGCAAACAATAATTCAAATAGACACACATAATATTATAACAAAATACAATTTTAAAAACACCTATTTTGGGGATTGTAATAAATGAATTATTTTACAACAAAGAGTTGTTTGGTCCATTTATTTAGGCATTGACAGAGCCGAAGTGGAAGATGGACATTATTTTTACCTATATTTTGATGTATTTCTCATGGTCTATCACAAAAATATGGGTACTGATATTGAAGAAACTGCCATAAAATATATCTTCAATTTCTTATCATTTGCAACAAATGCAAGGAGCTTGACTAGAAGAATAAGTGCATATTTACTTAAGTTTCTTTTGGTCCATGGGTTTCAGGCTCATTTCTCACTACGAGAAGGCACACAAATTCTTCCTACTAAGGAAATTGTTGATGCATCGAATCCTTCTTTGGAGAAAGAAACAAAAATTCAACATATGTCTAAGTTCCCAGAGGATGAAATCACTGTTTAAACTCCCTCCAAGTTTGAACATAATAGATTTGAAGGTGAAGGGTCAGGGTTTTTCGTTACATGGAAGAATTTTGTTCAAAAAATGGAAATAGATAAGGTGGATAAGGAATTGAATCCTCCATTAGTTAATCCTTCAAATCTTGTATCAAACTCAGTCGAGCCATTGAAGGTATGTCAAAGGCCAAATACTTGCCTTGTAAATAAATTGAGGTTAAATATGAAAGCAGTGTTGAATCGAAGGATTAAGAAAGATCATACCATAAGTGTTCAGGATTCATTTAAAGATAGAGAGGAACTCTAAATAAATTGATTCAGGTGCATAAAGAGTGCAACAAATTACAAAAGAAAGCTTATGCAGTAGATGGTATTGTTGCGCTATAAAAAGCTGCTATGAAACTTTGATTTGATGTTCAAGTCTAAGTGGATAAGACACATGTCATGGTTAGATAGTTTACAGCTTAAAGTTTGTTATTTTGATATTTTTTCTATTTATGGTACATCTCAATCCTGAGAAAGTGGATCTAGAACAACTCAGTTAAATACCACTTTTCCTATATATTGTAAGTTTTTTGTTTTAAAGTAGAGGAGACTCATGAGGGTGGAATACATACAAGCTGCTCATGTTAAAATCTAATAAATTTTTGTTATGTGAGGATCTATTTCATGATAAATGACTTTTGATTATTGCGAGCTAGGCTTAAAACTATATGTTGTTATAATATTCTGTGATTTTGTTTGAATTATTGTTTTCACTTTTTATTTATATCTATGTTTTCTGTATAAATACCTATACAGAAACATGAATGTTTTTGAAAATCAATATTTGAAATGTCTTATATTCATATGGTGCCACAAGATTAGAATTGTTTGTTGTCTCTTCTTGTACATATTATGATTTAACCTATGTTCTATCTTCAATAGTGATTCATCTTATCTTTTTATTATATCGTTGTGTATACAAACATCTGATGTTTTCAGATCATTTACTAGGTTGTTCATGATTTTTATGATTTTTTTATCCTTCTAGTTATCCAAAAATGAGCAAAAAATTATCCTTTGAACTTAGAGGTGCCTAAACTCTGCTACCCTATAGTCTAGCAGGCATACTTTAGGACAAACATATACTATCAACATAGAATCTTTTGTTGATTGGTCGCTCCTCACAGAACTTGTCAGCAATTCTTTCAAACCACTCTAAAAAATTTGTGCGACCTCCCCTTGTTAACCTATGGAGTAATTGTTGATATTTATATTATGTCAGTTGTTTCATCGAGTATCTTTTTCAAAGACTAAGGTATGGACTGGACAAAAATTTCATGCATTTGAAATAAAAACTTCTCCTTTGCTTGGGAAATAGTCAGCTTGTTTCTTCTAGTGTAATTCTACAAATAATTCACAATATTCCATTCCCACCAATTTTTAATCTCCTGCTCTGAGATGATCTAGTCATATTCATTTCATTAGTATATGTACCACTGACAATGGAACCAATGTTGTAATCAATCAGATGGAACCAATGGTACACATAAAGAATCATATAACAATAACAGAAGAAGAGACAAGAATGGTAAATAGAATAACATCTTATATTACTCCAATACACATGTGGGTTCATACAATAAACCAAACCATGTATCTATCTGGCTCAACAACCTATATATATTTTTACAAAATAGTTGTAGAAACTACCTGCTGGTTCAACCAACCGACATGACCTATGAGGTCAACCTAATATACAATTAGTCAACTAGTGATTCTAGTCGTCGACTAAATCCTCCAACAATCATGTTGATATTGAAAATGCACTTTTTATTCTGTATCTTCACATAGAATTTTTGGATAATGAATCGTGTTGATATTGAATATGAACTTTTTATTCTACATCTTCACATACACTTTTTTGGACAATGAATTATGTTGGTATTGAAGATGTCCTTTTTTTGGACAATGAATCACATTGATATTGTTTTTTTAAACAATGAATCATGTTGATATTGGGAATTTTTGTTATTGGACATTAAATATTTTTGATAGTGAACATTTTGCACATAAATTGTTTACCAATATTTTGATTACCATGGAAATTTTATCTCACTTTGAAAAATTAAAGCAACACAACTAAAACTTTATGTGGACTTTCTCACCTGTTTATTCTGCATCTTCAAACACACTTTTTTGGACAATGAATCATATTGACATTGGGCATTTTTGTACTAATCATTTTTATTAATTATCGTTTACATTATCATAATGTCAAATCCATGTTTCAATGTTGTACTTCCTACAGACTTAGCAGAGTCTTCCATTTTTTGGAAATGATGTAGACTTTATCTCTCCTAGTATAAAGGATTTTTTTTTAATAATAATAATATTTTTTATTTATTTTTCTTGAGTTGAGGGATTTATATTTTGTCACTCTTGGAACATGTCTTTATGATGACTCCCAATTTTAGATGATAAATGCATCCTCATTTTGAAAATTAAATCTAGGTTCCAAGCTCATTATAAAACATCCCATCAAGAAAGCATTGCTTGCACTTTCCCTGCAAGATATCATGGAATTGATTTTATTTCAAAAATTAACAAAGGAATACAATTGGTAGTGATCCTTAATCTCAAGTGCAGTAAAGATGGCTACAGCAAATATGTATTGACTATATTTCCTCTCATTCATGGCTGCAGTAAAGATGTATTGACTCTACTATGATATATGAGATTATGCTTTCCCATGTTTTTCCTTATTCCCGATTCAAAAATCTATCTTTATTTCTTATTCTTAGTCCAATTCGCTAAGGTGTCTTAAGATTGAAAGCCACTAGTATCCTGAAAGTTAAATCCTGAGAGTAAGCTCAATAGAGTAAGCCCTATACTTTCCTTCCATAGAGAGTGTAATATTTATCCTTAGTCACATGCCTTAAGGTCTTAATTAATCCATAACAGAGTTCAAGCAATAACTATGCCATAAATACTCGCTTGTAGTTCCATGTAGTACTCACACTAAAGACTTCCCAGTTGTGTCCCATCCCATTATGATAAATAAAAAGAAAGTAAGATTGAACTGATTTGTCTTAGTGCTATGAGAGTCTATAACTTTCTATAAATATAGGACAACGAACCCTTCCCTTACAAATCACTACTTAGGGTTGCATGATTTCCATATCAAACCATCAATCTAGTCAACTTCTTATTACTCAGACATTGTTGGTAGACTGTTGAGGCTTCAAATTTGTTACCAAAATATGAAAAATGAAATGATTAGTTTCTTTATGAAGTAATAAATGCCACTGGGAAGAAAAACCAAGTAACAAGTTCAAATATTGAAGATATATAGAATCTATGGTGATTGTAATAAGCTAAGAAGGAGAAAAGGTATTTTCTTTGTACCTATCAGGAAATGGTATCAAGTGTAACAATCTTTGTGCTCGATTGACAACATCTTCTGCATTACTGACTATCTGATTGAAATAGATATATCCATTAGAGGAAATTTCAACTCAAAATGGGCCTCCTAAAATGAACTAATAAAATAATAGTTAAAATAATAAAATAATATTTATTAATTTTGGAGGAAGAAAAAAAAACTACTTTTTTGTTTGTATTTTTGACATATCTCCCTATGTTTTTACTCAAATTTCGATCGGGAGAGCTCATTGGATGTGGAATTAAATTCCAAATCCAACGAGTACCCACTCGGCATACGTTTGACGCACCCCACTACCCCAAAAACAAGAAATACCTGAAAAAATAGAATGATGATGTCATCATTCCATTTTTTCAGGTATTTCTTGTTTTTGGGGTAGCAGGGTCCATCAAAAGTATGTCGAGTGGGTACTCGTTGGATGCGGAATTTAATTCCACATCCAACGAGCTCTCCCAATCTAAATTTGAGTAAAAACACAAGGAGATATGTCAAAAATACAAACAAAAAAAGTAGTTTTTTTTATGATAGCTATCCCCAAATTTATATTAAAAAAGTGTTTAAGACCTATACGGTATTTGAAATTTAAAGAAATTTCATTGGCTAACACATGATGACATGGAATTTGAATAAAAGTTAAAAGGCCCATTTTGAGTTGAAATTTCCTCTAATGTCTTGTAGGAAGATGGATCTTCATATGTACAGATGTGTGCATCGGCTAGAAACATTATGTCTACACTTGCTAAGGTCCCATATTCATACATTTGGGCAGCCCTTGTCATCACAAGCAATCTTTAATAGCAGCTATAAATAAACTAGAATATATACTCCACCACCATATTTTCCATTCCAGGTGGTTGCTATACCATATTTATATGTTCTAGAGAAGAATATAATTCATATTAATTTGGTATGTAGATATCTCACCCTCACCTTTAAGATATGCAATGGTAGATGCTGAGATTTTGTATGTGATTGCAAGTCCTACAATTAGAGATGGATTGATTGTCACCATATTCAACCCTCTTTTTATGGAAAATTCCCATGCACCCTTCTATCATAGTGTTTTAGGTAATGCATACCACAACTTTGAACATGAAATAAAGTATAATTATATCAAACTAGTACATATCACTTCAAGAATTGGAATACTACTATTAAGGTTTGCAACTTTGAACTTCATAATCATCAAGAACACCCAAATTTTGTATATACCCCAAAAAACTTAACCACACTATATATATTTTTTCTCTGTACACATATATATACCAGGATGTTGAGGCCTAGGAAATCCCAGGTAACAATAGTAGGGATTCTCCCCAATAAACGTTCCCAATTAGCTCATTATTGTTTGATATGGGGAATCCATCCAGTTTGTTGATTTGCATTTTCATTAGCCATGATTCTAGGTGGAGATGGAGGTGGAGATTGGACAGGGGTTCATGAAGGTGAGAAATGATGAGACTCTGGACCTAACTGATTTAGAGGTTGCACAATCTCTTGCAAGGTTGTTTCTACTAGTTCTTCAAAGTATTCGACTAACAATGAATCTTGACGGTAAGGACAGGAAATTCTCCTCTAGGAAATCCAGGAATAACGGGTAATCCCCCAATCTTCTTTGCATACGCCCTTGTGATTCTCCTTAAATCATCAACTACCTCATTATCAACAAAATAGAGATACTCCATGAATTTTTCTTTAGAACTAGGTCTTTGAGGGAACATAGTTTCAAAACTATCACCGGTAGAGTATTCTCGAGAAAATGAATTTCCTCGGCCAGCCATGCACTGGCGGCCCTCCTTCTAGCGCCAAAACTGTTGAGGCCTGGAAAATCCTAGGTAACAATAGTAGGGATTCTTCCCAATAAACATTCCCAATTAGCTTGTTATTGTTTGATATGGGGAATCCATCCAGTTTACGGTCTGACTACCGTAGGTAAGTAACGGTTAAATCTTGTTTTACTGGTTGCGGCCCGATCCACCGTTTAAGTGTATTTTTTATTATTATTTTATATAGGATATGCAAGTGCCTAATCTATGTGCAATCAATTTATATATGACAAAGATTTCACAATGTGATGCGTAGGTTCTTACCTCTCGTCTTATTACCCCTTTTGCTTCTAAATCATAGACAAATCACAACTATGCTAAGCTAACTAGTTCTATCTAACCTATCCCTAGGGAGCAAGATTATATTTAATTTTGAGTAATGTAATGTAAAACATAAATAAATAATATTACAAGTAGTTGTTCATAATTTAGAATACATGAATACACATAGAAGAATAAACAAAGAGATAGCTCATTGTTGGTTAAAACATTCATCAGTCAATATACTACATAACTTTCATAAAATAACAGAAAATCATTCATAACATGGAAATAATTCATAAGTCAGAATGATCTCACAGTTTGTAGAATAAGCTGAAATAGAAACAATTCGACATTCAACAAATCTACAGCATGCATTTGAAACTTCACAACCCCTTCTCTAGCAGAAAAATAGCCTTCTTTATTATAAAAGGAAGTATTTCTTCTTACAATAAACTTCACAAAAATATAGCATGGAAAAAGTCTTTTCTCCATTGACTTGATCCATATTTATACAATTTCCAATGTCTTTTGGCCTTCCTTGCCTTTTAGGCTTCCTTTACAAATCAGTTACAAAAATGACTTTCTCTCCTAGTGAGTTCTCTAATTCATGCAAAATATAAATATTACAAAATATGTATCAATAAAATAAAGCATTCTAAGTGGGCTCAGCCACCTCATTAATAAACTACTTCCAGGTATTGGTATCTATCACTATTGTCTCAAATTATGATGGCTTTAGAAATCTAATAGTGACTTCATTCTTGGCAACTTGAGATTTTATATTAGCCATCCTCGCAGGAATCAATTGAAGTTGATCTTCCAATAGATGTTTGCTTACTGTTTCCTAGGCTATTGTATTCTTGAGCACTCTCATCTAAAATTTTGATCATATGAATGTTCAGTTCATCCTCCTACCATCTTGTTTGTAGTTGTTTCAAGTACTCTTCATGCTCTGGTAGTTCATCTAACCTCTTCTTAGAAGATGTTTGGCAGCGGTTGTAAGTTATAAGCACCTTTCTACAGAACTCTGTGCAAATGCCTTTAGTCCTTTGGGATTCCCTTATCAGTTTCTCAGTAGTTTTATTTCTTAATTCTATCAACTCATATTCCAGCTTCACTCTCTCGGAGTCTTTGATCAGTGCATTTGCTCGAGGTTCCTTGGTTGTTTCCAGCCAAGTCAAATTCCCTTGAAGGATTTCCAGGACATCCTGGGTCTCATATTTAAAATGGGAAGCTATACCTGAAATTTCTTCCAACCTAGATTCAACTTGACGGACCTTCAATATCTCATCTACTGTCTAGAGTTGCATCTGGTAAATTTTATTTCTGAGCATGAGGGCATGCTTTGTCAATGGCTCTATATCCGTTCTCTGCTCATTTGCCACTTTTAACAAAACATCCAATGAAACCTTTTGTGCCTCTAATGCTGCTACCTGGGTTTCATATTGTTTTGCTTTATGCTCAGCAATAATCTTCTACAATTCTAATTATGCAACCTTGCTTTCCAGATTTCCTTTCTCCTTCCTTAAATATTCATTAGATGATTTCAAATTTTCCCGTTCTTCTTCTAAAATTTGGTGTCCCTATTGAAGCCTCTCAAAATATGTTAAGGTAGCTTCATATTTTATTTTGGAATCTCTTCCCACTTTTTCTTCTTTCCTCAAAACTTCCTTATTTTGGGCCATCTTTCTCTTATACTTCTCAATGTTTTTTAGAAGCCTCTCTACATTGTTAGCATTTTCAATGACCATAGAAGCCAATTGCTTTGGGTGTTCTTCCACCTTCTTCATAACCGTCCTATCTGTTACTGTGGTCATTGGTGGCTGAGTCCCCACCTTTAAGGTTTTCTATGTTCTCCACGTAATGGATTTCATTTTAGAATCAAAACGAATATCCTCCAAGCATACCACATCATATTGTTTATATGGGGTAAATGGTATCATCCCCATTTCAGCTATGGGAACATGACCCCTAGTAAGGATGCTGCTGGATGTGGATGGAGGGTTCTTTGTACTATCTCGAATAGGGCTTTGCTCTTGATCTCCACCCACTATAGCTTCTTCATTTTCCTAATTTTTCCCCTTTGTGGGCTCATCTTTATCCTGTATTCCTAGCTTAGTGTTCTAGGATTCTTGAGCTATATCCTTTTGTATTTGCGCAATCTTTTCTAAGATAGCCTCCTCCTTTTTTCTCTTCTATTCTTCCTGTGCTATCTTGGAAGCTTCTTCCTTTGCTTCTATTTTCTTTTCTTCATCCAGAAGCTTTCTTGGACCTTCTACTATTTTTTGGGCACTCTCCTCTTTTGCTTTTCTAGAAGCTTCCTCCTCTTTATCATTAGGTTTTGGACTGTTGTTGTTGCTCCCTTTAACTCCAAGGGCCTTTCTTTTCAAACTTTTGCTCAAGGAGGCCATGATGTTAACATTTATGTACACTTTCTCCTCTTTGTCTACATAGTATGAATACTCATAATTCACCTTATGAGTTTATTTATAAGCTACCACCTTTGTTGGAGCAGGGTCCTGCAGCTATAGAAGAAGCTGCTAGTTTAGCGGATAGACAGTTTTGGCGGAGAGGAGATAAGATGGAGATATGATGTCGTAGCATGTTTCTAGCTACATAGCAGAGCTGGAAATCGTGACTTTTAGGGCAGAGAAGTCAAGGGAGACGATGGTACCTGAGCGGCCAAGAAGAGAAAGCTCACCCACTGCATTGAAGGCAGCAACGAAGATAGGAAGGATCAGCTACCCTCATAAAGGAAAAGGAGCAACGAGGCCAAGGTATTGAAGACGAAGGATAGAAATAGGGAAGCGGTGCACAGTACCCATGGTTAGCACCAGGAATCATGGAAGACTGCAGAGATTTGTGGTGTGATAGAAAGCGGCTACCTCAAGTACAGATATGATGACTCTCACTAGTTAGGGTTTTGGGTTACTGTTGGGACAGGCCCACAGTGTTGTAATGGCGAGACCTTGGGGCCGCCTATAAAGGGATATATTTTGTATTGTAAAAGGGTTGGTTGGTTGGTTGTTCGGTTGGTTTTTTGTTTTGATTAGTTGGCCATTTTGTGGGCTAGACAGTTAGACATTAGTTGGACAATTGTATAGAAGCCAAGCTCTGGTTCTGTTATTAGCTGTAGTTATCTTACTGTAACCAGTAGCTAGCTCACTGAGCATGCATGTAACGATCCGCAGGGATCGGTAGAGAGGGAAGAGTATATTGTAAGAGGTACAATATAGAGTAGAGAGGAGATCTAAGAGAGAAGGGCTCTAGGCTGTGTGCGGAGTTACCCAGAAGATCTCAAGCTGCATATGCGGTGCAGCAGAACTGTGTTTACCTTCCCCTAAGCTATAATAGAAACATAGTTCTGTGGACGTAATTTCCTTCCTGGAGGTGAACCACGTTAAAATCGTGTGTTATGTGATTGATTTATGTGTTGTGTTTATTTGTTGCATCTATCAGTTATCGTATGGGCCTTGTTTACAGTTTAATGTATGTATGCGTTATTCAGTTTACAGCACTATAGAAGATGAATGCAAGTAGAAACCCTTAAGTATTTTGTATAAGAGTTTATCTATGCTTCAGCTCTTAGAGTCAAGAGGCGCAGAGTTAAGCATCCTTGTTTATTGAGTCCCATGAGTCGGAACGAGTAGCACTAAGTACACTGAGCTGCAGCGGTAGGATATCGCAAGGAGGCGGTATCACACCAGCAGAGGAGCTGTGGTGCGCTACGGTTGAGAATCAGCGTAGGAAGGAGTTACGCATTGCCAGAGGCGCGACGATGCGATAAGGGATAGAGTCATCGCAAGTAAGAGGAGGTTGCGCATCGCAGAGTGAGAGAGAGATCTCGCAGGATAGAGAGCTACTAGACGCCTAGGCTGCACCAGAACCTGGTCGAAGACACTTGAGTCTTTTGGCCAACCCATTAGAATCACTTCGGGTGAGACTTTAGGCCGCTCTGCGGTCTGTCGCCGAAAGGGCTAGTGAGCTAGGGGTGTTTTTTGTTAACTACAGTAAACCCGGGTCTGCCTAAGCAATCCAACAAATGGTTCCGTTGCCGGTTTTGAACAAACTGAGCATTGATGTTCTGGTGGCGGCCTACTAGAGATGAAATCAACGAGTGGGTTTGGTCTAAGGAGAAAGAGTTTGCTAAACGAGAGAACAGGAGTCCTAAACTGAGTACAGAGGCCTGGTTACAAAAATATATCATTATAGACCTGCATGCGATATTTTTTGCGATCTTTGGGAATGAGATTTACGACTGGTTATCAAAGTTGACTGATACAAGCATACTGAAGAAGAAAAGAGACATTGTCTGGACACTGGATCTGATTCAGACCATGAAGAACCTTGATAATCCCATTACAAGAGCAGTAGACTTCTGGCTTGCGAGTGTGCTAGAAGGATTTGTCACAGAGTTTGCAGTCGACCAGAGAAAGAGCTTCAGCAAGGATGAGCGCTACTTCTTCAAAGGATATCGTGGTAAGTACCTAAAATCTTTAAACTTGTCCATTAATATGCTATTACATGAAAAAGGAACAATGGATCTAGTTTCGGATGAATAAGTAAAGATAGTAATGTCACAAGAGTTTCAAAGTGATATTGATGACATTGGACGAACACGTAGTGGAAAGAAATATAAAGTAGATTTCAGATCTCCTATATTTGAAGATAGTCCAGATAATACTAGACAACAGAGTCATAGTACCACAGAAGGAATAGAGGGGGGTATCCCTTACCACCCTTACACCCCACAGAAATAGACCAGGACTCAGAACAATCCCATAGGAACTCCATCCAGTAGCTCACAGATAGTACCTACCACTGCTACATCACCTTCACCTACACCGTCGAGTGGTAGTAGCACATCAAATCAACACCCACCGCGTAGAAATAGAATGGGGGATGATATGAAGCTACCTATTTTTAAGGGTACAGGGGAAGAGGACCCAGAGCAACATTGGTATCTATGTGAAGCCATGTGGACCATTAAAACCATCAATGACGATACCATTAAACTTGTACAGTTGGTCACCACGCTAAGAGATCGATCCTTAACATGGTATATGAAGTATACCACAGTACCTAGAACACTTGTACAGATCAAGACAACCATGATTAAAGAGTTTAAGAAACCTAAGTTTGAGTCATAGTGCATTACAAAGCTCAAAGATATCAAACAGCTACCTACAGAGTCGGTGTGGGACTTTGATCAGAAATTCAAAGCCCTTATAGACCAAGTCAGCTTTGAGTTTGCGCCGGAGTAGCATAAAGAATGGTTTATTGTAGCACTGCTCCCTCACATCATACTGCCATTAATGCAGCAGAAACTCTAGACGTAGGATGACGCGTTGGAGATGGAAATGAAACTAGAGGCTTCACCTCTAGCGGAAACCAACACAGGCATGACAAATTTACAAAACCAGTTGGCTAATCTCACGTTACAGTTGCATGAGCTTAAGAAAGAGGGTTGCACAAGACATATGGTGCGTAAGGTGTAAAGCACAAGGCCATACTAAAGACAACTGTCCAGTCTTTGTAGAATATATAGCGACAGGGGCTCCTAACCCCTTACCATAGACCCATGGGCCGTGGTGTGAAATATGCAAAACACGAGGACATCTACCTCAGCAGTGCCCTCTACTTCAGAAGTACGTGCAGACACCTAAGAACTTATACTGTGTCTTCTGTAAGTCTGTAGGCCATGATGAACATGATTACCGAGCCTATGATCTCATGGTAGGAGCAAAGTAGGATATGTACAGAGTCCAATCAGAAGCACAGGGTCCAGTAGCAGGACCACAGCATGATCCGGCTTATGGTGGCCGTGGAGGAGGATTCAGAGGACGAGGACACGGAGGAGGCTTTGGCCGTGGAGAAGGATTTGGTCATGGAGAAGGTTTTGGTCGTGGTCATGGACCAGTTACTTGCTACAACTATGGAGTTGTAGTACATTATGCTAGAGACTGTCAGAGTCCCACCACCACTTGTAATTATTGTAAATTTTATGATCATACTATAGAGTAGTGTCCTACCTTGATAGCTAAGATCAGAGAACCTAAGCTAGCAGCACACTAGAACATCTAGCTTATTGCTGCTGAGTAGGAAGAGCCAGAACCAAGAGTCAACATTGTGACTCACAGTGGTGTTTCCACCAATGGGACATCGCCGGATAATGAAAAGAACACAGGTCAAGAGTGGGTGCGCAGAGCTCCTAACAAAGCAACACCACTTGACCTGCAGAAGAATAAAAAGACATTTCAGGAAGCTAAGACTTTCTTTGCTGACCCTATGCAATCAGGATCGTAGGTACCACCATCTAGGGGCACACCACAGCAAGCACCTTCTGGTGTTAGCCTTGTGCAGATATCGCAGGCTACCACATCGGGCACATGCGATGAGGACGAGATGACAGGAAGGGTACAATCCTTCCTACGGAGTTGTTTAAAACTCATGAGAAATGAGCAAGCTATCAGAGAAATTCAGCACATCATAGATCAGTGTCAGCCATCTTCTTTCATGAGCAGTACACAGTGCGCTGTTCATAATATTACGGCACATACAAGAACAGGAAGAGAGATGCGACTCACAGCACAGATTGGAGAATTCAAAATGGATGAGGTGATCCTAGATCTAGGATCATACGTAAATTTTTTGACTAAGCAGACATGGGAACAGATGGGTAGCCCTAAGTTAGTCAGATCACCTATTCATCTGAGATTAGCTAATCAGCAGCGAGTATCACCCCTGGGTCGATTACTGCAGGTGCCAGTTGACATTGATGGAGTTTGTAGCTTTGCAAACTTTGAAGTTATAGAAATCATTGGCGATAGTAGACCATATCTAGCACTACTAGGAATTGATTGGGTGATCGGTAACATGGCCGTTATCGACCTAAAGAGAAGACAAATGACCTTTGAGGACACGCAGATCTGGGTCATCGCACCATTGGATCCTTTTCAGGGTCCTAGATATATTGAACCTATCCGAGCAGAGGAAGAGGCATGTAACATAGATAGTCTCTATCAGATGACTGCAAACCAGAGTGACTATATCAATCCGACTATGGAAGGGAACATCAGTTGGTGATGTGACAGCTCATGTGCATCGGATTCAAATGTTGGTCTAGAGAACTGGCAGAACAAACTTCACGAAGTCTCAACACGCAGATGCGCATACTTGACTAAGTCACTGCGATGGATTGGCGCAGAGATCAATGAGATTCCATCGTTTCATGGTCTAATGGATATCCAAGACTTCCTCAAGTAGTTTGAACAACAAATTCCTCATGAACAGAGGATCGCAGCTATGGACCTTGCAGTACGAGCCACACCTGCAAGATGGTGGTACGCACATAAAGAGAATATCGCATCATGGGACGATATTAAGAGACTAATGGCGATTAGATTTTCTTTCGACAGAGAGTATGTCCAGCAGAAGTACACAGGAGAAAGTGACCCCAGATCACATATTCAGGCATGCGAATAGAATTGGTCGGACATTCCCAAGGATGAATGGGTTCACCGATTCATTCACACTTTGGACACAGTTCCAAGGAACTGGTATATAGAGACTGAACTGCGTGAGGGAACAACTACATGGCCACTTATGATAGACAACTTTCTACTCACCTTCCCTTTGAATCTGAGTACCCAAGTGTTGACTAGGCCCTAGATATAATAAATATCAAGATATTTGAGGATTTTACCTTATCAGTATAGACTCAGCCTGAGTGGGCCATCCAGTTAAAAGATGTGCTTGAGTGCTATAACTTTGGAGCAGAACCAGAGGATGAGGATGAGGATCCTCGCAGCACCAACATTCCGAAGTCATAAGGGACACATGATGTTGAGGGACCATAATTATAAATTCCAGCAATCATAGAGCCCATCAAGATTAAAACGATCAATATCGGCACAGATACAAAACCAAAGTTTGCCTCTATTGGAGACTATTGGAACGATGAAACAGATGGACAGATTGCA
The DNA here is from genome assembly GCA_001517045.1 of Pseudotsuga menziesii. Classification (NCBI taxonomy): domain Eukaryota; kingdom Viridiplantae; phylum Streptophyta; class Pinopsida; order Pinales; family Pinaceae; genus Pseudotsuga; species Pseudotsuga menziesii. The sequence continues at coordinate 576,133 of LPNX010794485.1, read as the reverse complement.
GACTTGCTACATGAATCTCAGGACCTATTTCCCACCAAGTTCACAGAGATGAAGGGAATAGTCGGAGACCTGGGAGTAATGAGGATACCATTGAAGGAGGATGCTCGACCAGTCAAGCAACGTCCATATAGATTAAATCCGCGCTACAAAGAAAAAGTTAAGGATGAGATCGATAAGATGCTAGCAGCAGGCATCATTGAGCCTGTAGAAGAGAGTGAATGGGTTAGTCCCATGGTCATACAAGAAAAGAAAACTAAAGGAGACATTAGGATCTATGTTGATCTGTGTAAACTCAACGATGCATCGCTTCATGATCCATTTCCGACACCGTTCAATGATGAAGTGCTAGACAATGTGGGAGGACAGGAGGTCTACTCCTTCACTGATGGATTTTCAGGCTATCACCAGATCAGAATCCATCCAGAAGATCGATCCAAGACCACCTTTGCAACAGAATGGGGCTCATTCCAGTATACGATAATGCCCTTTGGTCTTAAGAATGCACCAGCTATCTTTTCTAGAGTAGTAGTTGTTGTGTTTAAAGAATACATCCATAAATTCCTAGAAGTTTATTTGATGATTGGACTATATTTGGATTAATTGACAAGCACATAGGAGATTTAAGACTGATGATAGAGAAATGTAGGTAGTACCAGATTTCTCTGAACTTGAAGAAATGTATATTTTGTGCACCATTTGGTATTTTGTTGGGTCACATTGTTTGCAGACAAGGCTTGATGGTAGATCCCGCAAAGATCGCCATCATTGTAAATATTCCAGCACCCAACTCAATCAAACAATTGAGAATAGTACTTGGTCATACCGGGTACTACAGAAAATTCATCAAGGGATACACAAAGATCATAGCACCGATGGAGAAATTGTTAAGGAAATATGTAAAATTCCTATGGAACGAGGAATGCCAGCAAAGCCTAGACACCCTTAAAGAGAATATGGTTACAGCACCCATCTTAGTATTTCCAGACTGGACTAAGCCGTTCCATGTACATGTGGATGCATCTGGCATCGCACTAGGGGTTATTTTAACGCAACCAGGAGAAGGGGATATTGATCATCCTATCGCATATTCTAGTAGAAAGCTATCGACAGCAGAAAAGAACTACACCACGACAGAAAGAGAAGGCTTAGCTATGATGTATGTGCTGCAGAAGTTCAGGCACTACCTATTGGGTGCCTCGTACAAGATGTTTACTGACCATTCTGCATTGAAGTATCTGGTCAATAAGCCAGTGTTAGGGGGGAGAATCTGCAGATGGTTACTCCTCTTTCAGGAGTATGATTTTTAAATCATTGTGAAACTAGGAAGATTGAACGCTAGACCTGATCACCTGTCGCGGATAGACTCAAGAGAAGAGCCAAGTAACCTAGAGGACAATTTGTTGGATGCGCAGTTGTTCTCTATCCAGATCGTAGATGACTACTATGCTGATATCATTCACTTTCTCACTACATGATTAGCACCTGACGAGTTTACTAAGCAGCAAAAGAATCGGTTGGTTGTTAAAGCAGCAGACTTCACCCTGGTCGCAGGACAATTATACAAGTTAGGTCCAGATGAAGTTTTGCGCAGATGTGTGATGCCGCATGAAAAAGACGCTATCATCAGAGAGGCACATTTAGGAACTGCAGGAGGTCATTTCGCAGGAAAGCCGATTGCACAGAAAAGCCTAGCTGCAGGATTATGGTGGCCTACGTCGCACAAGGACACTAAGGACTTTTACAGATGCTGCGATATCTGCCAAAGGGTAGGAAAACCCTCACGACGAGATGAAATGCTGCTGCGACTACAGGTCACGCTGTGTGCATTTGACAAGTGGGATATAGACTTTGTGGGTCCTATTAACCCACCAGGGAAAACGCACTGGTGCGAGATATATCATCACTAGCACAAAGTACCTCACCAGGTGGGCAGAGGCCAAAGCAGTAAGAAATTGTGATGCTGCTACAGCTGCACAGTTCCTTTTTGAAAACATCATTAGTAGATTTGGATGCCCAGTAATTTTGATGAGCGATTAAGGCACACATTTCTTGAACCACACCATTGAGGCCTTGATGGAAGAATTTCAGATTCAGCACCATAAGAGCACTCCCTACCACCCACAAGATAATGGTACGGTATAGGATTTTAACAAGATTTTAGAAAACACCCTTACAAAGATCTGTGTTACGGAGAGAAATTCCTATGGCTTGGGGTACCACAATAGACAGCTAGACTCTAGAAATCAATCTTTCCCAATATGCAATAGAAATTAAAACCATCTAACACTAAAGGATCGAACCTCGTACCTTATTCCAGATGGTTGAAGTAGATCCCCGTTGAGCTTTCCAATCTTCAGCTTGAATTGTTATAGCACGTCCTCAACAACAAGTAAACAATACAAGCATACTATATTTCATGGTGTTAGATCTATTCTAGCATATATAATCAATAATGCATAAGCATTTGACATATTCCAATGGATGCAACATTCATTCAAATACACATTACTGGACAGGAAAAGATATTTCTATTAATATGAATCAAAGATTACAAGTGACAACCTCTGACGGCACATCTACGAACCGGAGAAACTGAATCCCCCACTTGGGCCTCCACCACCTCAATCCTCCATCACTCCGATAGCAAGCTCACTAACAAATGAAAGCTTGGGAAGAACACAACAGTGATCCAAAGGGACAAAGGGATGCAGACTCAAGTATAGTTCTGGCAACAATGGACTATAGTTTCAGTACTCTCAATTCTCTCTTATGCTTTCAATGTCTCAATGGTTCCTTATATAGCTTTCCAAAGTGATACTGAAAGGTCAAATCCATGCGATCTCAAGGCATATGGAAGGCCAGGAGTCATATGAGTCAGATTCAAGGCAAGGAATGGTCCAACAGTTTTGGATTATGTACACATCCCGATGTACGCGACTATAGAGGGAATATCCGCGTATGTACGCGGTTATCGGGGAAAAGGCCGCGTATATAG
>LPNX010794485.1:497165-558928 GCA_001517045.1 Pseudotsuga menziesii | reverse complement strand
CCCATAGTAGGGTCCATAGGTCATCGGCTGCGATGGCCCATGAGACACTCCATAGGTAGGAATATACATTCCGGAAGTAGGAATATACATACCAGAAGTAGGGATATATGTCTAAGAAGTAGCAACTTGACCTCTAGAAACATGAACATAACCTCCCGAAACAACGGGTGGTATGTAGGCTTGAGACAGGACTGGTCTAGTAATCGCAGTACGGATCTGACTCGTAGCTACATGACGACTCGAAGGACCACGAGAGTAAGGTGGAGGATTCACATTTGAAGAACTCAGAAGCGAGGATGAAGGAATCTCTATAAGCAGATATGTGCTAGTGCCTATCGTCACTCATCTAGAACCTGGTATCGCTATGGGATCACTAACTCTAGACCTAGAAGGTACATAAGATGGAGCTTCCACCGCTGGGATGGAAGGTGCAATGTGACTAGTACTCCCAAACCTCTCCGCAAGGTAAGGCATGGGAATTCCCCCAGGTATAGTGTTAGGATCAAAGTCGGAATCAACTTGAAATGTCAAATCGTGCATAGGAAAACCAGTGGAAACATAACCACCATAGCTGGTGCTAGGAGGGTCAAAATGAGTCTCGACATCTTCCGACATTCCATACCAGTATCGAGTCAATGGGGAATCTGGCCTAGTATGAGTAGGTCTATCATGTAAAGATCCTATCTGGGAAATAACGGGACCAATCTCATCTAGGTCAGGTGAGGGATCATATGTAGGAGTAAGTTCCCCATCATCAATACGAATAGGAGGAGGTGGGTCAGGAATAATCTCTGAATGATCCTCCATGGTGTGTGAATCAATGTGTGACATAGTCCGCCTGGACTGACTAGGCCCCTCTCCCAAAGGAGGAGGAGAAGTGGAAGGTGGAAGTCCTGCTAACCGACGAGAACAGCGCGGAACCGCACCCGACTCCACAATTACTCAACAAAAAAGCAAAGACTCTCTATTTACGTCAACCCTAGGCCAACTAGCGTACACAGAGCAATCACTATCAAGTCTAAAGCCAAAAGAAAGCAAACAAGGGCTGGATAAGTGATCTCCCAAATGTGGCCGGTATGTCTCTCCTAGGAGAGGCTTGAGAGGCCCTTGTCACCACAAGCGGAGGTTCGAAACCAATTATTGTGGCTCTCAACTTCAACGCGTATAGCGACTGTGCTGTCCGACCCCAACCTGGCCAGGACACATGCAGAATAACCTCTACACGTACCCCCTTGATATCCTAGGTAAGGTCACTAAGGTCACCTCGATATAATCAACGCTCAAGCAGACATTCGCAGGCGGGATTGACCGTATGGGCAGGGTAGCAAAGCCCGAAATTCCCGAAAGAGCCCCTAGATACGAATACAATCCTGGCTATATCGTCGGTGCTACACAGTTACCAACCAGGGGTTATGCTGATGAACAACCGCTCACACTACCTAGTGCTTGACTCCCTTTTGAGAGGAGCTTCCTGAGAATGCTGGTTATATAAAGGATTTCACACACTCCCTGGACAGACACCTAGTTGTTGTAGTTTAGTGGTCTTGAAGAATTAACTTTCAATGAACTATTCCAAGATCCTAAAAACTAAGCTTGTTGGTGCACCCTAAAAAGAAAAAGAGTGTAATTCATTTTATTTAGCGTTGATTTTAGTTTGGCTTTATTTACTCAAAAATAGGATATGGCCGTGCAACTAATGGTGTTATGACGCAACAAGAAGTAAAATGCACACCTAACAATCAATGCAAATGCATTGTGTCCATGAAAATAGGGTATGTGTACTACGTGAATGCACAATTTCTTCTTCAAATGCTGAATGCAAATTTCCCTATATGAATTCCTAGCTATTACTCCAAAGCAAATCTAGATCTAATGCAAGTGCAATGCAAAATGCATAATGCAATGCATGATGATAAGCAAATATTTAGGATTTTTTAAAAATAAAGAGATACAAAAAGCAAGAGAATGATTCTAACCACCCCAAACTCTGCAAGCACACATAAACAGCGTTCCAGCAAAGAACTAAAGCAAAAGGACTCTAATGCACTAATCTCAAACAAAAAATCAAAGATGCCATGACAAGAACTTTCCTAAAAAAAAAAATTTAGGCTAAAAAACGTTTCTGGTCAAAAACAGAGGCCTTAATAGACTCAGGCAGTGCCAAAGGAGACTCAGCAACTAACAGCATTCACCCAGTAATCCACAATCTTCCACAAAGAGGTAAAAACCAGGGTATACGCGACTGTGCGCAGTGAACCCGTGTGTATACGTGGCAATTCCAGAGGAACCTACGTGTATACGCGACTGTAAATGACAAATCCGCATACAGGAAGAAAAAGATGCAAAAATTCAGGCAAACAGACAGGTTGAGACTAAATTCACACCAATCAGGCTCTACCAAGCATACATGCCCCCATACCAGACACAGAAACAAGAGAGAGAGAGCACTTCAAGTACATTGAATGCCAAAAGATCAACCCCCAAAGGACAATTACTAAGAACTCCCCAGCTGAGTCACCAATTCTGTTACGGAGAGAAATTCCTATGGCTTGGGGTACCACAACAGACAGCTAGACTCCAGAAATCAATCTTTCCCAATATGCAATAGAAATTAAAACCATCTAACACTAAAGGATCGAACCTCATACCTTATTCCGGACGGTTGAAGTAGATCCCCGTTGAGCTTTCCAATTTTCAGCTTGAATTGTTATAGCACGTCCTCAACAACAAGTAAACAATACAAGCATACTATATTTCATGGTGTTAGATCTATTCTAGCATATATAATCAATAATGTATAAGCATTTGACATATTCCAATGGATGCAACATTCATTCAAATACACATTACTGGACAGGAAAAGATATTTCTATTAATATGAATCAGAGATTACAAGTGACAACCTCTGACGGCACGTCTACGAACCGGAGAAACTGAATCCCCCACTTGGGCCTCCACCACCTCAATCCTCCATCACTCCGATAGCAAGCTCACTAACAAAGGCAAGATTGGGAAGAACACAACAATGCTCCAAAGGGACAAAAGGATGCAGACTCAAGTATAGTTCTAGCAACAATGGACTATAGTTTCGGTACTCTCAATTCTCTCTTATGCTTTCAATGTCTCAATGGTTCCTTATATAGCTTTCCAAAGTGATACTGAAAGGTCGAATCCATGCGATCTCAAGGAATATGGAAGGCCAAGAGTCATATGAGTCGGATTCAAGGCAAGGAACGGTCCAACAGTTTTGGATTATGCACACATCCCGATGTACGCGACTATAGAGGGAATATCCACGTATGTACGTGGTTATCGGGGAAAAGGCCATGTATATAGTTTTTCTAATGTTTTTAGGGATGGTCAATGATACATCAAAAGACAATAAATGGTCCATAGGGAATAATGAGTCTGCAGCGGGATAGGGGAAGGCCATACAATGTGTGATTCACCTAGTGTGGTGAAATCCGCTATAACAATCTGCAACAGCCAAAGGAATGACTGGGACCTCAAAGTTAACACTGTATTATGGGCATATAGGACCACATGCAAGAAACTTACAGGACATACACCTTTCAGTTTGGTGTATGGACAGGAGGCTGTTATGCCCATGGAGTATATTCTTCCCAGTTTAAGAATAGATCAGATCACCGGGATGACTGATACAGACATAGTGGATGAAAGGCTAGCACAGCTGCTTGCCTTAGAGGAAGATAGATTCATCACTGGCTTCCATCAGAAAGTGCAGAAGGCACGAGAAAAGGCTTGGCATGACAGACACATTAAGAGTAAGACCTTCCAGATCGGAGACCTAGTACTCCTCTACGACAACAAATTTATTAAGTTTCCAGGGAAGTTCAAGACGCATTGGCTGTGGCCATATCAGATACAGCAAGTTACAGAGGGAGGAGCCATTCAGCTTAGCAAACTAAATGGGGAGCTTCTTCCCACATTGATCAATGGCAGTATGCTCAAGCTTTATAGTGATAGCCCCTCCACCTCTCAGCCCTAACTCAGAGTCGCAAGATGTGCAGATGTCCAGTGTAGTTGAAAGGAAGCATCACACCGGGAATTAGTCTACACCGGCAGGTATTCTAAGTATAAGGAATCGCATAAGGACAATTCATTTTGCACAAGTCATCAAAAAAAAAAATATGGGCTCTTAAGTTTTTTTTTAGCAGAGGATGCGGTGTTGCATCGCAACAAGGTGATGTCTCTCTGTGCCACGTACTAGCTTTCGCAAGAAAGCATAGGGCTAGTCAAGTCGCCTTCTGATAGGCAGTTAATGAAGAAATGACCGGTATATCTTACCGTGGATTTGGAAGCAGTGTAATCAATTGTCCAGATTTGGTAAATCTTCGACGAGACCGGCGCCTGTACACACGCACTTCAAGAGAAATTTGATCGAATTTCAGCATTTATTAAGGATCGGATGACGGGTGTGGTCTTGTCCATGCAATTAATATGACCGACGAATTCAGTTTAGATGACCGTTGCGTCCGGGATTATCGTCTTCGGCATAAAAGCAAAAATTAGTCATTTGGGAGGGTTACATTTGCAAGAATTTAAGAACTGTTAGTTATAGAGTGCATCGATCAGTTTCCCTGTGCAGAGCTAATCCCATTATAGAGTGCTGTGATTTCCAGAGATTGCAGCCATTGCACATCCAGCGTTTTACACCAAGTGGGTTCTATCCTAGGAGGAACCTTTAGAAGACATGCTGAGGCATTTCGACCCTGGTGGTCGTATGTCCACTATGACGACATCGCCCAGGGTTGTGAAATTAGGAATCTCATAGGAAAGACAATTTCCAAGGATGAGGAGTCAAGCGCAGGTTGTAGAAGATGTCATCAAAATATCTGTTGAAGAAAAGAAGAGAGCCGAGCCGATCACTGAAGATAAGAAAGTAGAGCGACGGAATGATGAGAAGAAATCTCCCACTAGGAAGAAAGTAAAAATGAGAAAAAGAAAGCAACGGGAGAAGGAAGATAACCTATCTCATCAGCTAAGAGGAGAACAAGAGGTTCCAAAGGTCAGGAATGAAAATATGCAGAACCCAAGCAGCTGGAATTCCTGGAGCGAGTTGCTGAGAAGAAAAGTGAAAGGGAAAACAAACCGAACAAGCAGAACTTCAAGATGCAGACAAAGGCTTGTTTTCGAAATGGAATTCCTAGTTTGTATACCTTTCGTATAAGTAGGCCCCAGACTGAATGAAATGTTTGAGAAGGATGGAAGATATAGATTTTCCTTGTGATAAAAGTTCTAACCCAGAAAAAGAGGAAAGGATATATGTGGAAGACTTCTCAAGACCTGCAGACCTTTAAAAGGTCTCAGGAGCGACGAGAGCGAGAGCATAACTAAGGGAAGTAAATATAAGAGAACCCATCGAACTAAGTTACAGAAACTAAAAAGAGCATGTTGAAGCTATGGAGAACGAAGTCGCAGGACTTCAGGACAAGTTTCAACAGACTTCACAGGAAGCCAGGGAGAAGCTACAGCAGGAGAAGCCCACTGGTAGTGGCTCAGGGACGAGCCACAAGTAAGTGTTAGGGGACTGTTGGAGCAGGGTCCCGTAGCTACAGAAGAAGCTGCCAGTTTAGCGGATAAATATTTTTGGCAGAGAGGAGATAAGATGGAGCTACGACGCCGTAGCATGTTTCTAGCTACAGAGCAGAGCTGGAAATCATGACTTTTAGGGCAGAGAAGTCAAGGGAGACGACGCTACCTGAGCGGCCGAGAAGAGAAAGCTCACCCACTACATTGAAGGCAGCGATGAATATAGGAGGGTTCAGCTACCCTCATAAAGGAAAAGGAGCAATGAGGCTGAGGTATTGAAGACGAAGGATAGAAACAGGGAAGCGGTGCACAGTACCCATGGTCAGCGCTGGGAAGCATGGAAGACTGCAGAGAGATGTGGTGTGATAGAAAGCGGCTATCTCAAGTATAGATATGCTGACTGTCACTAGTTATGGTTTTGGGTTATTGTTGGGACAGGCCCACAATGTTGTCATGGTGAGACCTTCGGGCCGCCTATAAAGGGATATATTTTGTATTGTAAAAGGGTTGGTTGGTTGGTTGTTCGATTGGTTGTTTGTTTTGATTAGTTGGCCATTTTGTGGGCTATGTAGTTAGACAATAGTTGGACAATTGTATAGAATCCAAGCTCTGGTTCTGTTATTAGCTGTAGTTGTCTTACTGTAACCAGTAGCTGGCTCACTGAGCATGCATGTAATGATCCACAGGGATCGATAGAGAGGGAAGAGTATATTGTAAGAGGTGCAATATAGAGTAGAGAGGATATCTAAGAGAGAAGGGCTCCAGACTGTGTGTGGAGTTACCCATAAGATCTCAAGCTGCATATGCGGTGCAGCAGAACTGCATTTACCTTCCCCTGAGCTATAATAGAAACACAGTTCTGTGGACGTAACCTCCTTCCTGGAGGTGAACCACGTTAAAATCGTGTATTATGTGATTGATTTATGTGTTGTGTTTATTTGTTGCATATATCAGTTATCTTATGGGCCTTGTTTACAGTTTATTGTATGTATGCGTTATTCAATTTACAGCACTATAGAATATGAATGCAAGTAGAAACCCTTAAGTATTTTGTATAAGAGTTTATCTATGCTTCAGCTCTTAGGGTTAAGAGGCGTAGAGTTGAGAATCCTCGTTTATTGAGTCCTGTGAGTCAAAATGAGTAGCACTGAGTACGCTGAGCCTCAGCGGTAGGATATCACAAGGAGGCGGTATCGCACCAGCAGAGGAGCTATGGTGCGCTGCGGTTGAGAATCAGCATAGGAAGGAGTTACGCGTTGCCAGAGGCGCGATGATGCGACAAGGGCTAGAGTCATCGCAAGTAAGAGGAGGTTGCATGTCTCAGAGTGAGAGAGAGATCTCGTAGGCTAGAGAGTTGCGAGATGCCTAGGTTGCACCAGAACCTAGTCGAAGACACTTGAGTCTTTTGGCCAACCCATAGAATCACTTTGGGTGAGACTTCAGGCTGCTCTGCAGTCTGTCGCCGAAAGGGCTAGTGAGCTAGGGGTGTTGTTGGTTAACTATAGTAAACCCGGGTCTGCCTAAGCAAGCCAACAACCTTTCCTTGTGAATATTTTCGGTGGAATCTTTTCTCTCCAAAACGGAAAATTTCTAGTTCTTTGACGAATTCTGGAGCACTTTTGACCCCATTGAACTTGTAGCTCCAGTTCTAACTTCCTATTTGTGTACTATGTAGTTTGTTGAATACTTGGGAAACAGTAAGGGTGCTTTGGTTCCCCCATACATTCTCAGATACGTGCCTTCTTCCGAGAAAAAATAATCTCCATGCTCTTTGATTGATTCTACAGCTCCCTCTTATAGACATGGACAATCTTCAAGAAACATCAACTTATACAGGGGCCTTATGAACTCCTCATAAATCAACTGGTAATGGTGGTGATATTTATGGCTCTTAGAATCTGATATACAACATATATAGGGGTTTTCCCCTCTTTCCACACACAATTAAGCTTCCCAAACCTATGTCTATAGAGTATACAATCTATCAAAAAATATGATATAAAAAATTCTAATTTTCTCTGTTTCAGGCCTTCCTGAGCTGCCTTGATACATTTGGCCAAGTTCCTCATATCTATATCTGCCTAGTTAAAAATCGTTCCCTCCATGGCCACGTAGTACATGAGGGGAAGCCAACCAAAATTATACATCTTCCCGTCATCCCTACCATACAGCTTGCTCAACAATAATTCTATTATCCTGAACAGGGTTCGAAGATAGGCTGTGTTGTATTCTCTTGACTGTCTGTTTCTTAAGGTCTTCCCTTCAGCCACCATCTTCTTTGATGTGGCTGTATAATCAAATTTCAGACCTAGGACCCAGTCCGTTGTCACACTTATTTTCTTTTTATGGTAGAATGTAGGCTACCGAAATGAATGTAGGGGCAAATGATACCATAGACTGGCCCTTTTCATCATTTATTATCATTCCTATTGTCTATATCTTGGGAAACATCCATCAAATGACCTCTGCACAGGGAACAATCATGGCCTAGTTGTTATTTTTGCTACCCCAGACCTCAATATGTTTTTGTACAGAGCTAGGTCTCCCAAACTAGTTTCTAGCACTTTCTCTTCAACCAAAATGGGGTAGATATGACCCCATTTGACCTCATGCTATGCCCCTATAATTTACTTAGTTTCTTCATACACTATATATGTCCTTACCTCCGTCGAGACCGCTACATCCTTTGTGTCGGAATCGTAATCGACAACCTTAGGTTTCTTTCTCTCCTTATTCATCATGATTTCTGCAGTGAGTGGCACCTGTAAAACAGATTTGTCTTAGCCTTCATATTTATAATGATGATTATCCATGTAAGCAAGAAATAAATAGGTATACATAACCCGCAACACAAAAAAAAGCCCTAAATTTTCTTACTATGCCAGTTTCCTCCATTAAAACCAACAATACAAGGCACAAGTTAGGGTTACGGCTAGAAAGCACACGCTAGATATGAGAAACTACTGTTGAAAACACTGTGCTCTTCTTTCTTTAAAAGAAAAACCCCCTCTCATCCCCCAAAAAATCCCTCTCATAGGTGCAACAGAGCTTCAAAATGTGGCGGCAATGCCCTAGGGTAAAACCCAGGCCAAAAAACCCACGATCGATACCTAAGGAATTTCCACCTATGCGCTCTGCATAAAATGAGGAAACTGCAGCCCATACCAACATCTAAACCTAGAAGGAAACTATCAACTGGCTTCATACTGGTGCCATGGTCGACCTCCTGACAAATCATCTTCAACCTAGCCGGCCGGGTGAAAACGCCTCTAGATAAGCAGAGAGTCTTTGTAGGAGGGTCTCTACTGGGGAAACTCTCAAATGAAATAGCCAAAAGATAAAAAATATTTAAAACCCCTTTATATACTGGGCCAAGACCTGACCTAACCACCCTCCATCATCGATGGATAGCTTCGCAACCCAACCACCAACCAACTTAAAGAAAAGGAGAATGAAAAACCTTACTTGGCAGGTCAGAGGCTACACACAGTTGAAGACACCTAGAAACGTTTCACCATGCGATCTCCACAGTGTATCTCCACCGTATGAGAATCTAAAATGGGGAAAACTCAGCAGCTCTTTACCTTCTTCACTAACTCCGTAATGTAAAATCATAAAAAAAAACTTCAAATTTGGAAAATAAAAGGATTTTTGGGCTTTAACTCATCATTAATACTTACACGTGCAAGCCCCCCAATGTCGTCAGCATAAAACTCTTCGGGCTGGACAAAACAAGTCATCAAGGGAACCATCTTGACATGGTGGATGAATATTACTCATCCACCCGCTACTGTCAGCTTTCAAGTTCACATTTCATATGTTATCACTCTGCGACTTGGCCGTAAAAATCATGTCAGAGAGAAAACACAGATGCATTCGCAACAACGGTTCTAGACTCAACAATCCTCCACAATGGTGGGTCCCACTAGAATTGGATGTTAACGGGAAAATGCCTCTACTGTAGTGGCAATGCAACGAAAAACACCTTTGCAACAAAATTGCATATCCACCCAATGTAGCGGGTCAAACTGGAAGAATCTCTTACCATAGCGGCTCCCGAAGATCAAATCAAAAGATGAACTACGAATTCCGCCGCCGTAGTGGGCATGACTTGGAAAGCTCTCTATCATAGTGGGATTAAGAAAACATCGACATGAAAAAAGGATAACGCCCGCCATAGCGGCTCGATCGTGAAAATATATCTGCAACAGCAGTAGTGAAACGAAAGTGTGCCCACCATAGCGGCTGACAATTGGAAAACAACTCACTATTTCGGCTCGAAGACAAAGAATTCACCCGCCGCAGCAGCCGGGAAACAACGAAGGGCCTGTCATAGCGGCTCGAAGTCAGAGAAGGATCCACCATAGTGGATTGAACTTATAGAAACACTCGTTGTAGCAGATCAAAAATAACTTTCTACCTTAGCGAACAAATGACTCTATGGAACCCTTAATGATGGATAGAAAAGCCAAAGGATGAAAATAAAAATCAAGCAATATAAGGAGAAAACTAAGATCTTCAAAGGGGGCCAAAAAATATTCTTGAAACTTATTTTTGGGAATTGTTGCAGCAGCAACAATTGGTGACTAACTACTGAACACAAGTCTCTAAACAACTGACTTCTTGAAACAACAAAACTACTTTAAAGTATCTTGTTAGACCAATTTTACCATATTTCTTTAAGATGCCCAGATTTTTCTAGAATACAAGATTGATAAAATTTGACATTGATTATGGTCCAATGGGATAGGGGAACCAAGATTTTATAGTCTCGATAACTCTTCTGAGGCTAAGATATGAAGTTTATTTTTTACTTTTGTCTTCAAATTGCTTCCAACTTAGACACCACAAGATTGTAATAGAGTGTGAACAGAAATATTCGTTTGTTCCTCATTCCCATGCCTTTTGCATTCTTTTGATGATTTTAGACTTTTGTCCTTTTGAGTCCTCTTGGATTGTTTTCTTCATTTTAAATTTGGTTTAGGTTCTTCCATCCATACTATCCTTTTGTGTGAGAGATATTTTCCTTTTAGCTCACAAACGGAGAAGATCCTTTGAGCAATCTTATCCAAACTAATTTTATTCAGTATGTCTTTCAATATATGTTTGTTCTTTCTGGGATATTTGAATCTTTTGGCCCTTTGGCTTTCATTTGTGGCATGGGATCATTTTAAATACCATACAATTGTTCACCCCACTTCCTTTCCACAGATATTTTTCTATTGGCTTCTTAGGACAGACTTTAGTGTGAAGTGAATGGAGCCTCAAGATAGTATTCTGGACTTTTCTGACCTTGGTTATTCAACTGGATTAATAGAACTTCAATGTGTTCAAAAATCGTATTCAGATAATATGCCAATCTTAAAGGATCTATAATCATGATACATGCAAATATCAAGTAGTCCTTCAGTAAAAAAAAAAAATTAGTTTACCCAGAACTCTAATGAACTCCCAACGCCAAAGGTTGTGCTAGTTTATTGAAAACATAAAGTAAAGCAAAAAAATACAAGAAATCAAAAAGAAAATCAAGCAAAACTAATCTAAGGAAAACAAGACTGAAATAAAAAAGGTTTATTTATGTACAAATAAAAACCAAACAACATTAAGAAAAATATGGTTTGAGAACTAAACCACTGACTGGCAAGTTCACTTCCCACCCCTTTAAGTCTTGTAATTTATAGGTTGAGGGGCCTAACTTCTCTACAATCTGAAAAGGGCCTATCCACAACTGCTGAAATTTAGTGTGCTTTCCCTTCTCATCATGCAGGTGATCCCATTTAAGAACAAAGTCACCTACTTCAAATTCATTATTTTCGGCTTTGTGCTTATCAAACCATATCTTCACTATTTCATGTTGATGCTTAAACCTCTCTCTTGATTTGGATCTAGACTCCTATAATTTTATTAGATTATTGATTCAGATTTGTAGGACCTCATTGTCAGTTCCTCTAGAGGCTTGATGGGAATATGGCAACAAAATATTGGGAGGCAGGATGGCTTCTTTCCCATAGACTAGAGTATAGGGAAACACAGCTAAAGATTTTTTTGGTGTGACTCAATTAGCACATAGTGCATTAGGGAGAGCTATGTGCCAACTTCTTCAATTTTCTATGACTAAGTTTCTTCAAAATCCTAATGAGATTTTTATTTGTAGATTTCGCTAGACCATTACCTTGTGGATAGTAGTTAGCAGAATAGTGTAACTTAATCCCTTTCTCCTTTGCAAATGTAGTTAGTCTAATAGATGAAAAATAGGAAGAATTATAAAAAAACAGGGAGATTGGAACCCCAAACCTGGTCATAATATGGTCTTGCAAGAAGTCCATAATTGCATCTTCATTCACTTTTCACAATGGAATGGCCTCTACCCATATGGTGAAGTAGTCTATTTCTGTCATAATGTAGTTGTGCTGCAATGACGAATTTGGATTGATTTATTTGATAATAGCAATCCCCCACTGCTCAAATGGTTCATAAATAATAACTAGTTTTAATGGTCCTGCTGCCTTTGCTTGTCTTCCACCGCTCCTTTGACAAGTATCACATTTCCTGACATAAGTGTGAGCATATTTGAACAACCTCGTCCAATAATACCCATCTCTCAAAATATTATGTGCTATAGTATTGCCTGAGAAATGACCTCCAGCGGGTCCATCATGTAGCTCTGTAACAACCTTAGCTGCATCTTCACATTCCAAGCATCTGAGAAAAAATCCATCATAACTTTTTCTAAATAGAACCCCATCAATAATCAGATATGAGGCTGACTTTAGGCATAATTCTCTCCTTTGCTTGGGATTCCAATTTTCAGGAAAATATCCTTCTTGAAGATAATGGACCAGGTCTCTATACCAGGATTCTGGAGATATAAATAAAGGACATACATCAACCATGTGTAACTCAAGTTCATTTTCCCAACTGTTATTTTCATTGTCCTGACTCTTAGCCATCAATTTGGAGAGCCCTTGCCCTTTGAATATGGTCGTTGGTTTGAATTCGAAGTCAAATTCTTGTAAGGTTGTTACCCAGTTTCCTCTTCTTTCTCCTAACTCTTTCTGTACAAAAAGAGATCAGACTGTTGGGTGTGGAACTATCACTTTGGTACAGTTCTTCAGTATATATCGTTTGAATTGCTTCACTGCCTTAAAAAATGCACAAGATTTCTTATCAACTGTGGGATAATTCAATTCAAATCATTGCAGACTGTTGAGCAGCAAAAACACCACATTTTATTCATCTTTTACATACCATTTATCACCTTATTCCTATCTCATCCTTCCATAAAATCATTAATATTGACCACTTTCATAATAAATATGGGTTTATATTACCATTTTCCAAATCATTTATTTTTGAGTATTTTGAGTGATTTTGTGGTTAATTATTGAGAAATATAACATATTTTCATTATACTTTAAATTTGGATGAGTTTGGTGATGCTTACATGTGTATTTGAAGACTTAAACAAGCTCAAAAGTGACCACCTAGCCTTAGATTCGAATTTCATCTTCTAGATGTGAGCTAACTTCAAGGAGAATATCATGGAAATGTGGAGAGAATATCTCATCCAATATTTGTTGAGAATTTGAAGGGATGAGTTGTAGATTTGTTGAGGATTTTAAGGGATGAGTTGTATATTTGTTGAGGATTTTGAGGGTTAAGTTGAGATAATAGTGGATCTATAATTATGATTAGTTATCTTGAATTCATGTATAAATAAGAGGGCTCTCTCCTGATTTTGGTTAGAGGCCTCTCTAGTGGTTTGGAAGTAGAGAATAGTTCAGAGTTAGTCATAGAATAGATTTTTGATTGTTATGTAATGGAGATGATGCTTAATGCACCTCCTTTGACTCTCTTATGTTAATATATATTTCCAACAATTTCTTTCTTATGAGTTGTTAGTATAGAATTTCAGTTATTTCTTTCTTATGCATTTTCAGTATTGATTTTATGTGATATTACAAGTTATTGTCAATTGCTTTATACTAGTTTATTTCATGCAATTTCATTCTTTCTTTATCAAGTTAATTTATGCAATTTCTTGTTTTCTACAATTAGATTTGTTTCCATACAATTTCCTATTTTGATATTAGATTAAGTTCAATGCAACTCTGCCCCTACATATATTTTGTCTGTACCTCACAAGTTTACACTCTCTTCGGGTTGACAATTAAATCGTTGGATATCTGTTATAATTTGTTTAATATTTTCCCCAACACAGAATAGTGCTCATAAACGATATGGGGTACTCATCTCCCCCTTCTTCTTTCTGCGTAAGCACAGCTACTAATGAATCGTCTGAAGCAAAAGTGTACAAGATAAAATCTATTTCAAAGTTGGGACTTCTAAGGGACAGTGCATGATCTATTGATGTCTTGATCTTGTTAAATACACCCTTCTTTGAATCAGTCCACTTTAATTGAACACTTTTCCTGACCATTTCTTGCAAAGGTTTGACTATTTGAGCAAAGTCTAGTACAAACCTTCACACAAAATGTATTGTCCCCATAAAAGACCGCATGCCATTTTTATTATGGGGTAAACATAACTATTCTATTTCTTTAATCATCTCTGGGTCTATTGATATCCCTTTCTTTGAAAATATGTGACCAAGTAGCTTTCCTTCTGTAACTGCGAACACACATTTCTTTGGATTTAAAGAAATGCCATACTTTCGACAATGTTCAAAATATGTTTCAAATGAAATGCATGTTCTTATCTTTTCTTATAAAATATCATGACATCATCCAAATAAACCACTACACTTCGTCCAATCATCCCATGGAAATCTATATCCATATCCATTTGGAAAGTTGCTCCAACATTAATGAGTACAAAGGGAAATATCCTATATTCAAAAGTCCCCCACTTGGTTCTGAAAGTGGTCTTTAGTCTGTCTTCCTCTGCTACTAACACCTGATTGTAGCCTGAGAATCCATCTAGCAGAGAAAACAGCTCAGAGCCTGAGACCATCTATAATATTTGTTCCATGGGAGGGAAAGGGTAATTGCCTTTATCAGATGCATGGTTTAAGTTTCTGAAATCAGCACAAAGTCTGATCTCTCCAAACTTGTTTCGTACTAGCACCAAATTTGAAACCCATTCTGAATGTCTAACCTTGAATATGATCTTAGGATCAAGAAGCTTCTTCACCTCACTTTGAATTAGAGGTTCTAGTTTCGGGTGCATCTTCCTCAAAGGATGTTGGAAAGGCTTGAATCCAACTTTGATTGGAATGACATGTTGTATAATTTTGGTGTCATAAGTTTTGAGGTCTTCATATTTCCAAGCAAAGACATATTTGTATTTCCTGAACAAGATGATAAATTTGCTCCTTTCCTCCAGTGAACAAAACTTCCCCAGGTTCACATATTTAGGATCAGCCTCCAACCCTAGATTTATCAAATTGAATTGCAATGATGAACTGTGTGTCTTGACATTTGCTGGTATTCTAAACTTTGTGTCTAGATCGAACATTTGTTCTAACGTTCTGACCCCTTTAGGAATGAAATTTCCATTATGGAGGTTTTCTTGATGTTCTTCATCATCTATTATGGATCCTTTGAAGGTTTCATCATTTGTTAGACATTCCAAAATTTGTTGATCATCATCAAACACCCTCATATTTGTGATATTGTCTGGAACGGAAGGCCTGAAAAGCAATTCAATTGAACATCTGTTATTTGTGGGTACCATCCTTGCAGCTGAAGTAGCTAATAATTCAGCTGCTACATTCTTTAATATAGGAATTGAAATGGTATTGAATGCATCGAAGTTTGATAGTAAATCCCATACTTCATTTTGATAAGCCTTCAAATGTGGTGATATGCAATGAATTTTATATCGGTCTTCTTTAACAATGATTTCAAAATCTCCATACACTTTTAGATTTTTTACTTTCAATTCCATTGCATTTTTTAGTCCCTGAACTAATGCCTCGTACTTAGCTGTATTATTAGTGCACTCAAATTCCAATCTATAGGAAAGGAAATATATTTTTTTTTTTCAGGATCCATCAGGACAAAGCCAACTCCTGATCCTTCCAAGTTTTTGGAACCGTCAAAATAAAGAATCCAAAATTTATTTTCTACCCCTACTGAATTAGAACTACTATCTACATATGAGACTAACTCTACTATATTACAATCAATATCATCAGCCTGTGAAAACTGGATATCGGGTTGGATATCAAATGTGTCACTGGCTTCTTCAGCTTGATAATTTCCCAGTTTAAGCTCAAGGAAATAGTTCCCCAAAATAGAATTAACTGGTTCATTCTTTCCCTCCAATTGTGTTACGTTGTATTTCATTTGAGGCTCCCTCAAGACCTTTATCTGATTCTAGAAACCTTTGAAGGGAAACCACAAATGTCACTAGTCAGAGGCAAAATAACCATCTAGTTTCACTGACTAGTCTTGGCTAAAAACAAACCCATATGTATCCGATATGTCTGCTACCACAATGTCTATATATTGGAAAACCCTCTCATCTGCAAACAAACGTATCAGGACATCTTTCATTTCTCCTATCACTTTAACTACAGTTCTATCTAATTGGGCAACTTGTCCTATAGTCGGCTTGGGTTCACAATTTATTTTCTTGCATATTGAAAGTGCCATGACATTTACTGATGCTCTAGAATCCACCAAACAATTATGCACATTGTAATTGAAAATTTCAAAAGTAAGTAGGAATTCCAATGTTCTATATTTAGACTTTCCCCCCTATACTTGGTTCACCAATCTCTTCCTCAGACTGGTTATCATTTTGAGAGTCCATCATAGGTGTCTCAAGTGTTTTCAACATCTTTTCCTTTTGTTGGGGTAAGTTGCACATTTCAAATAAAGAGATTTTTTCCTTAGTATTTTTAATATCTCCTATAATGTCATATCCCATTTCATGCTCGGTGGAATTCTTCTTGAAATTTTCAACTTTTTTTTCTGCAGACTTCACAGGAATATTGACTATCTTTGGATTCTAAATAGTGATGACAAACTCTGGTATATTAACAGTCTGAATATTATTTTTTATCTTCTTCATGTTCTCCTGAAGTTTCTTTATTTTGGGTATTATCGTGTTATCTTCTTTCAATGGGACCTTACTCGTTGTAACATTTGTTTCTGATATTTTTTCTTCTTCTGTGAATCCTTCATCTTCTATACTAAACAAGAGTTCACAATCCCATAAATCCAAAGTATCGTATTCTTGTATCTTGGTTGGTTTCTGATCTTTCTCTCCTCCATCCACAGTTTCTGTTAACTTGGAATCTAGTAACTGATTCATCACTAAAGTCATATAATTTATCCACTGTGGGTAGTTTTTTTCAGAATGAGGCTGCTGATGGAATGTATAGAAATTTTTCATCCCCACTTCAATTAAGTTCATAGCAGAAGGACTACGAGAGGGAGGTTTGGATGGACCACTGTCCTCTCTCTTTTTGTAATAAGGTTTGAATTGCTTCTTGGCTTCCTTCTCCTTTTCCATGTAAATAATTTTATTCAAAAGTTTCTGCACCATTTTGACCACACCATCTAATTCTTGTGACTGCTCATCTTTAGGCTTAGTTAACAACAAAGGATTTTTGTTTCCAAAATATTTTTCTTCTAATTGTATAGGATATCGGTCTATACTCTCCATTTCATCTTCCAACTTCTCAGCTTCTTCATAAGTTTCCACTAAGGTGGGATTAACTAATATTTTGAAAAAAATGGCCAGGTCGAGACCCAGAGCTGAAGTGTAATACTCAATTAAGGTGTTCTCTGCAAGTTTTATAGCTGAATCAAAGTTATTCATGTAGGAAGCAAACCTCTGAGTAAAATTATGCACCTTTTATTTTTTTTATTTTCTGAGGGAAAACAACCCTTTCATTAAAGCAGCATGGGTTCTCTGGCTTCCATATTTCTTTTAAACAATCTCTCAAAGGTGTTCCAATTTGGGATTGAGTTTTCCTGTAGCGAAAAATACCATGAGGCTTATTTTCCTTTAAGAGTATGAGGGAACAATATACAAACTACATCTTCATGCTATGCTGCTTGTAAACCTTCTAAATCTAGATAAAAAATTTGCAAATGATCATCCACCAAAATTCCTTCGTTTGGTTAAAACTTAGGCAATGACTTATCAAAATTTTGAGGCATAGCATGTAATGGAGGAGTAAGGTTTAGAGGGGATCTTTCCCTCCAAGTAGGTGGTTGAGGAGGATAATATGCATTTGCATTAGCCATGATTCTAGGTGGAGATGGAGGTGGAGACTGGACATGGGTTCAGGAAGGTGAGCAATTAGGAGACTCTGATCCTAACTAATTTATAGGTTGTACAATCTCTTCCAAGATTGTTTCTACCAGTTCTTCAAAGTCTTCGACTAACACTGAATCTTCACGATAAGGATGTTCTTTCTTATGAAATTCTCTTCTAGGAAAGTCAGGAATAATGGGTAATCCCCTAATCTTCTTTGCATATGCCCTTATGATTCTCCTGAAATCATCAGCCACCTCGTTATCAACATAATAGAGATACTCTATGACTTTTTCTTCACGACTATGTCTTTGAGGGAAACTAGTTTTAGAACTATCATCGGTAGAGTATTCTCAAGAAAATGAATTTCCTCGTCCAGCCATGCACTGGCGGCCCTCCTTCTAGCACCAAAACTATTGAGGCCTAGAAAATCCCAGGTAACAATAGTAGGGATTCTCCCAAATAAATGTTCCCAATTAGCTCTTTATTGTTTGATATGGGGAATTCATCTGGTTTACGGTCCAGCTACCATAGGTTAAGTAACGGTTAAAGCTTGTTTTACCGATTGCGGTTCGGTCCATTGTTTAAGTGTACTTTTTGTTTTATTTTATATATGATATGCAAGTTCCTAATCTATGTGCAATCGATAGGGACAACAAATAGTTCACAATGTGATGTGTAGGTTCTTACCTCTTGTCTTATTAACCCTTTTGCTTCTAAATCATAAACAAATCACAACTATGCTAAGCTAACTAGTTCCATCTAACCTATCCCTAGGGAGCAAGATTATATTTAATTATGAGTAATGTAATGTAAAACATGCATAAAGAATATTATAGGTAGTTGTTCATATTTTAGAATACATGAATACACATAGAAAAATAAACAAAGAGATAGCTCATTGTTGGTTATGTTGGGCACAGAAATGACCCCTTTTTGACCACCTTTACCTACCTCCGTTTGCCTCATATTATTCCATTATGTACACCAAACAAATGTTTTCCTTCACTTGATCCCTCAATTCATACAGGTATGGTTATTTATTGTCTTATTTTATTAATGCTTGTGATTGTTGTAATCAGGGCTCTATATCTTGAATTATTCTAACATATGGTAGTTTTATAAAGATAATTTGAGATGTAAAGGATACAGGTGTAGCAAGTTGAACATGCCAATAGAGGGATGGACATTCATTACTGAGATAATCTCCATATATTCCATCATTTCCCAAAGAACACGGTCAAAGGATATTAGTCCACGCAAGCTGTACAAAGGTGGCTGCAATAGGATACAATAGATTCAGATGCAATAGTGCGCCACTGCTCAAGGTTAGCTGCAATCGACGGAGCATCTTCTAGATTGATCATTTTGTCATTGCTGGCTTGAGTACCAACCTTCCTATATTTTCTTCTTCTATCTTGCCACAGCTGTAACAACATATTGTAATTGGGGTAGCCTGAAGATCAAAGATATTCATGGCTTCCTGATATCATTGGGTAGAAGTTATGATTCTAAATGTATAAATACTAGGAACTATTTCGAGCCATGGGTTGGAGATTAATTGATTTTATTTTTATAAGCTATGATAGAGGTTGTGTGTTCATCTCACCATTTTAATACAAGGAGTTTGATTCTTCAAATATAGGCATTTTAACGTGTGCCAACTCCAGCATCTATGTGCGAAGGTTGGGCCCGCCTTCCTACAGAGATTGCTGAGTTAATTACGTATTTTATTTATTCTTCTATGTGGTGTGAATATTTTGATGAATTCATTTATTTACAATAGCTACAACAACTATCGATTTATTATGCGTTCCTTTGAATGACCAGTAATTGCATTCCCTGTAAACTGCAGTGGTGTGGTGTGACAGTCGACTGTGTATATTAACTTTCTCTTATGCAAATGTGTGATAGATGTAACAACCTTGTTCATCCCTAGTTCTTTCAATTGTTGTTTTCTTTAGATCTCTTTAGTTCATCCCTTTACATTTATAATTGTGAAACTTAATTCCTACACTTTAAATTCCTAGATTAAGTTGAATTAAGATAGTTGAGATGGATCTTTAGATGGCTGGGTAATTTAGGATTTAACTTTCTGCAAAAGTAAATCTAGATGTTTATTTTCTGAACCTCTCATTTCTAGATTAAGGGTTGTACGTAGGTAATTGTGATTCTACATTTTCAAGAAGGTAAATTAGATTAAGTTGATCTTAGGATGATTTGGGATTAACAGGAAAGTAGGATAATTCATTTACAGTATCAGCTACTTAGTGTTTAAGCATATATAGTGCACATTAACTTTGAAATAAAAAACTTCCCTATGTTGACAATTTATATTGAACACTCTGTATGTTACCCTTAATTAACTTGCATATAGGGTGCCCAACATTTTGGCGCCGTTGTCAAGGAAAGATAATTATTAGACACAGTAGTAGTTGTATCCAGTAGATATATCTATTCATTTTTCTTCAGTTTTTAAGTTTCCATGTTTTGGGTTGCATGAATATGAGAAGGGTACAGCGTGACATTACTATAAATCCCAGAACCCCACAAAATACTAACATTGCAGGTGGTCAAGGCCGTGGACCATTAGAGGAAATTTGGGGTCTAAAATGGACCTTATAAGAAAATGCCCCAACAAAAATTTTTGTGAGTTGGAATTCAAGAACCAATAGAATTTCAATAAAATGAGTCAACCATAATGGTTGAATTTACATATTTGTCATAAAAGAAAAGTACTTTTTTTGTTTGTATTTTCAACATATCTCCCTGTGTTTTTACTCAAATTTCAAGCGGGAGACCTCATTGGATGCGAAATTTAATTCTGCATCCAACGAGTACCCACACTGCATACTTTTGATGGACCCCGCTACCCCAAAAACAAGAAATACCTAAAAAAATGTGATGATCATCATGTTTTTTTAGGTATTTCTTGTTTTTTGGGTAGTAGGGTCCATCAAAAGTATGCAGTGTGGGTACTCGTTGGATGTGGAATTAAATTTCCCATCCAAGGAGATCTCTTGCTCATACTTTGAGTAAAAACATAGGGAGACATGTCAAAAATATGAACACAAAAAGTAGTTTTTTTCATTCTTCCTCCAAAATTAATAACTATTATTTTATTATTTTCCTTAGGAGGCCCATTTTAGACCTCAAATTTTCTCTAATGGAAATATAGCATTGGAAATAAGGACATTCATTGACGATTTGGTTGATAGGACCAATTCTTCTACTCGAGCTCGCCATTAGGAAACACCTGTTAGAAGAAGCCTGGCTACCCCTAGAGTGGCAGCATAAGTTTCCACAGTGGAGAACATAGGAGAAGTTGCAACACCCTTGGGTATCCTTACGAAGGAATAAAGAGTTAGTACTACAATATCAACTGATCAAGATTTGATATATCACATTAACGGGAAAGTTGTGACAGAAGAGGAGTGGACACAGTTCCATAAAAAATTTAATGATCGTTGGAAGCACGAAGAGGATAAAGCAGAAGAAGACATGAGCAACAGACATGATCTAGAAGATCATGAAGAAGCAATGGGTGAAAATTATCATCACGAGGGTAACTCCGGGCCTGAAGGAACGATTGCTATACTCCAGTTCCCAATTCAACAGGTAGAGGGGATAGCCCCCATGAAAATATACCGCCATCGGTGTTGCCTCATTTTTATGGAAAAGTGATAGAGGATCTGGATGAATTTCTTTTTGAATTTGACATCCTCTGTCATATCTATGACTACACCACCAATGCACAGAAGCTAAAACTTTTACTTGCTACTCTTAAGGACAATGTGTTATGTTCGTTCATGAGCCTGGGTGGGGGAAATGTCACCACCTGGGACCGGATGAAATAGGTGTTCCTGGAGAAATATCAGGAGTATTGCAATACCAAAGATAAGAGAGAAGAATTGTTTAAAATGGTACAAAGGGACGATGAAATTCTAGAAGATTTTGTTGAAAGGATTTTATACAATGTGCAGCAAGCTAGACAAACTAATATGGGGTTAGATGTCCTCAAAATAATCCTACTTCATGGGATTAGGGATGACTTCCTAGACATGTTGAACCTATTAGGAAAGGGGGATATCTCAAAGGAGTCCTTTGAAAATATCATTGAACTATGCAAAAGGTATTCCATGGGATCTTCCAGGAACAACAAATGGGACAAATAGGACAAATTAGAACATGATGTCTTCGACAGAACACAAAATCCATCTAATGGAGGAGCCACCATAGAAGAAATAGGAAATCTCCTCGAAAATTTCAAGATATAAATGATGAGCTCCATCTCCTAGGAAATAGATGTCCTGAGGGAAAAGTAGAAACAAGTAGTAGAAGATCTCACACTTGGTATCCCTAAATGTAGGAAGAACCATACTCTGAAGGAGTGCCCACTCGACAAGGTAGAAGTGTGTCATATTTGTGAGCTAAACCATGACATAAAAGAATGCCTTTCACTACCACAAGTGAAGGAAGTTTTGGAGCAATCAACTCCAGATGTGGAACAGACCTACTTTATTGCACAGAAAAAGCCCTGGAAGCCTCGAAATCAAGGTATGGATCCAAACTTGTTTCCATTTTAGAATAACATGAATAATTGGAATAATATGCAACACATGACTATACAATTCCCTTCATCTTATTATAACCATCAATGGTATCCCTCTCAAACTCCGATGCAAAATTTTAACTCCCGAAACTCTTGGACATAGCCACCAAACCAACAAAATTATTGGTCTTCTGGATGGAGGAAATTCCATCCAGGGAACTAGTTTCCCCATAACCAACCTCCTCAACAGCTTCCACATCAAACGTTTCCTCATCAACCATACCCTCCTCAACAATATCCTCATCCTTATCAGCAGTATCAGTAGTCGTAGCTGCCACTCTAGAATAATGTTGTCCCCAATGTGCCTATATGACCACAGCCGCCATATCAACCTAACCCCAACCCAAATAATAAATCAGTCCATCATTTTGAGACTTCCAACATGCCCGCTTACTCCATTAATCCAGTTCCTTGCAACGACATCCGCTTATGATCAGGGAGGGTAGTGGAGCCTTTGGTCATTGAGTATGTTCCATCCTCTGTGCCAGAAGAAAGAATGAACCAATAGTATTTATCCAATACAGCGATCCCCATTATTGAGGATGCTAAACATCCTACCAAGATACCTGCTGAAACATAAGAAGAGACATTTATCGACACATAGCCTACACAATTGATTAGGGAACCACCATACCCTGAAAGATTAATACTACTGAAGGCAGTGGGACAACCTCAATTTAACCTCTTAGGAGAGTTAAAAAATATCTATGTCAAAATTCCACTCCTTCAGGCCCTTCACAATGTACCTGTTGAGGCCTGGAAATTCCCAGGTGGCAACAGTAAGGGATTCTCCCCAATCAACATTCCCAACTAGCCCGTTGACTGTTTGGAATAGGGAATCCATTCGGTTTGCGGTCTGGCTACCGTAGGACAAGGAACAAAACTAAGGCTTTACCAGTTGCAGCCCGGCCCACTGATTTTTTGCATTTTGACTTAAATAAATGATATGCAAGTGCCTAACTAAATGCAGGGTGATCAAGCTGCAAGGAGCGGTCACAAAGTGATGCGCGGGTTCTTACCTCTCATCTTGCGCTCGCGAGCAACCAAACCAGATACAAAAGAAATAAGCTAACTATCTACACTATCCCTAGGGAGCAAGGTTATCATTTTGGGTGAGCAATACATTTTCACATACATAAAGAAGAATCACAGGTAGCTGATACTTCTTCTAAAGCACATGAACCCTTACAGATACTCAAATAACCAGATAGCCGATCATTTTATAACAACATCTATTACTCATAGCGAAAAATATCTAGAAATTACTGAAGAACATTTAGCAAGAACATAGGTTCATAATATCGAATACTCTTACAGTAAATGAAACACAGCTGAAAACGAAATAGTTCCTCTTCAACATCATTCATTGAGTTTACATTGATACATTTCTCTTTTCACTCTCTCCGACAAGAAAAAATTGCAGTTCCTATGCAAAACGAAGTAGTTCATCTTACAAGTAAACAAATACAAAGTTTTCCAGGGAAAAAGCCCCTTTTTTCAGTCCTCCCTCCCTCTATTTAAACTACCCCCGCTGCCCCTTGGGCTGCCACCCCAGCGTGTGACTTTTCAGTATCTTCAACGATTCCGCTTCTTGTTCTGGCCACTGCGTTTTTCCAA
This sequence comes from Pseudotsuga menziesii, assembly GCA_001517045.1. Classification (NCBI taxonomy): domain Eukaryota; kingdom Viridiplantae; phylum Streptophyta; class Pinopsida; order Pinales; family Pinaceae; genus Pseudotsuga; species Pseudotsuga menziesii. Next base: position 534,912 of record LPNX010794485.1, on the reverse strand, counting down.
TCATTCTCTATGAGCATTTTATCTTCTAACCAGTAACAGATGAGTCCTCCTCTGTCCGTTCCTCCTTCGTTTGCTTGCTTTGTCCTTTTCTGCGTTTTTCCTTCCTTGTGATCGTGCCGGTTCCGATCCGACCAAGCTACGTCTTAGCCCATGGTTGCTTTAGTAGCACCGAATTCCTTCTGCAAACAATCACAATGCATTATTTGCTGCAAAGGGGAGTTTTTTAAACATTTAAACATTCTCTGCCCAGCATTGTAAATCCGCAAGAGACTAGCCAGGTTCGCTCGGACAAGGTATCGATTTAAGCTTTGGGCGGGCAAAATTATAAGCGGCGGTCGACCAAATTCTGCATCGGATGAGACGAGACTTCAGGAGCCACAACAGCGGGGAAATATAGAGACCGGGTGAGCGGAAACATGGGCAAAAAAATGGGTAATCGGATGTCGGGGGGAAGAGTGCTTCGGGAACCAGGAGGGGTGGCTCATCCGCAACGGCGGACGGCACACTGGTAGGGGACAGGCGACGAGGTGGAAAACTTAGTTCGAGGGGGGGGGAAGACAAGGTTGGACATCGGATGACACTTGAATTGGGAGCTAACTGTCTCCTCCTCACCGCAACGGCGGGCGAGTGGAAGCTTATGGACAAACGATTTTAAACTAGATGAATCGGGTGTCGGACGGTTCAAGAAATTGGATGAAAGAAAGGTCTAGGAGCCGCAATGGTAGAAGGGTTGAAACTTCGCAGCGCCTGATCCAGCAGTAAAAGAGGCCCTCTTCAAGGAAAACTGAGGTATTTGAGCAGTGCTAAGGATCGGCTGTAACCAACCTCGCTTCTTTTTACAGAGGATGCGCTGAAGAACAACAACTTTTCTTCTCTTCGACCACACATTCATGACCCGAACCAAAAAATGAACAAGGCATACACAAATTACTGACATCCACCTTCAGAGACACAGAAAGAAACATGCTCAAGGAGCCTAAAAGTTCAATGATCAAGCCACACAAAAATAATCAGGAGGGGCCCAGAAATTAAAACATTAATTTGGGGGGGGGGGAACAGTTGCGGCAGCAACAACTGGTGATTACCTGGTGAACCTAGATCTCTGGGTGACCTTTCTTTGAGTAGCAAACTATTTATTGACCAAAAAGCATTAAAAGAAATATTCCAGCTGTTCGGATTTCTCCCATGATCGAAGTGTGTTCCTTAATCATTGATGCTAGTCCCATTCGGGGAGAGGGGCAACCAAAACCTTCAAGTCCAGACCACTATGTTGAGGCCATAGTATGATTTTCATTATTAACTCTATTTTCAGGTAGCTAACAGTGTGGACACCATAGGATTGCAGCATATAGTAAATAGCAGTATCCGTTTGTTCCTCATTCCCATGCCATTTTAACACTTTGTGCCTTTGGACTTTTGTCCTTTTATCTGAGTCCTTATGTACGCCCTTCTTACTGAATTTTAATTCAGGATCCTCTATCCCATAGTGCCCTTTTGTGTGAGTGGTGTACTTTGAGTCTCAGCTCACGGACGGAGAGGATCTTTTGGCAATTTAGTATTTAAGCTTTAGCACTTGCTTTGACTTATGATGCTTTTATAGAAGTTTGACTCTTTATCTTCCTTTTGGCATTTGTTTCTCGGGATGGGATCATTTATATTTAATACGATGTTCACCTTGCTTCCTCTCATGGGTCCTTTACTGTCGCTCCTTAGAAAATTTTGAATGTGACGTGGATGGAGCCCCGACATAGTACTCCAGACTCTTTGAATCCGGTTTAATTCACAGGGGTTAAGATGGACTTCAATGCACACAACATTTTATTCGAGAAAACTGCTAGGCTGGAAGAATTCTTTAAGAAATACACGGGTTGATACTCAACATATTTGCTATTCCCAAAAGACCTTAATATCCCTCAGACAAACGCAAGTTCGTTTCCCTTATTGAAAATCAAAACTTAAAATTAAATCAAATGAAAGCATGACTCGAAAACAACCACACAGCTTATTTATGTACAAGGAAGAACAAAACAAAGAAAACTAAGAAAATTAGGGCTTGAGAACCAAACCATTAACTGGCAAGTTCTCCTCCCATCCCTATAAATCTTGCAACTTATAAGTGGCAAGGCCAAGTTTGGCTACAATCTGAAAGGGGCCAACCCATAACTGCTGGAATTTGGTATGCTTTCCTTTCTCATCATGGGGGTGGTCCCACTTGAGAACTAAGTCTCCTACTTCAAAGTCCCTTTTTCCATCTTTATGCTTGTCAAACCACCTTTTGATTACTTCCTACTGTTGTTTGAAACATTCTCTAGCCTTGGATTTGGCTTCTTCTGCTTTTAGGAGATTATATATTCTTATTTGCAGAACCTCATCATCCGACCCGCTAGACTCTAGAGCTGGTATGGAAGACGGTAGCAGAATATTGGGAGGCAGGATGGGTTCCTTTCCGTACAAAAGGGTATAAGGTGACGCTCCGAATGCATACTTGGGGGTAACTCTGTCAGCCCATAGGGCGTTCGGTAAGGCTGAGTGCCAACTTCACTGGTTTTCTATGACAGTTTTCTTCAGGATTCTAATGAGGTTTTTATTGGAGGATTCGGCCAGGCCATTCCCTTGCGGATAGTAGTTAGAAGAATAATGTAATTTTATCTCTTTCTCATGAGCAAAAGCAGTCAATTTAATGGATGAAAAGTATTTAGAATTATCAAAAACTACTGAAATTGGAACTCCAAACCTAGTCATGATATGATATTGTAGGAAGCTGATGACTTTGTCTTCGTTTATCTTGCGTAATGGGATAGCTTCGACCCAGCGAGTGAAGTAATCAGTCGCAGTAAGAATGTACTTGTGTAGCAAAGAAGAATTCAGTTTTATTTCTCCAATAATGTCCATCCCCCATTGTTCAAATGGCTCTGTGATCATTACCGGCTTTAGAGGTGCTGCTGCTCTAGATTGTCTTCCACCACATCTTTGGCAAGTATCACATTTTCTGACGTGTGCATGTGCATCCCTGAAAAGTGTTGGCCAGTAATAACTAGCTCTGAGAACCTTGTGGACTGTAGTGTCCCCTAAGTAATGTCCCTTAGCCGGGCCATCGTGCAATTCAGACATTACTTTCTCAGCATCCTCTTTCTCCAAGCATCTCAAGAGGACTCCATCATAGTTTTTTCTGAACAATACGCCTTCAACGATTTGATAAGAAACTGATTTCAGACGCAGAGCTCTTCTTTGTTTGGAACTCCAATGTTCCAGTAACATCCCTGACTGCAAATAATGCACAAGATCTATATACCATGACTCAGGAGCCATGAATAAAGGGCAAACATCCGTTACATGCAAATCAACTTCATCTTCCCATGCTTGTTCTTCATTGTTTGTCTTCCCAGTCATCAATTTGCATAACCCTTGACCCTTTACTATAGTAGCTGGCTTGAATTCAAGATCATATTCTTGAAGCGCTATTACCCAGTTGCCCCTTCTTTCTCCTAATTCTTTTTGAATGAGAAGGGATGTTACAGCTGGGTAAGGGACTATTACCTTGGTACGATTTTTTAGTATATAAGGCCTGAATTGATTTACTGCCTTAAATACTGCGTATGCCTGCTTATCAATGGCTCGGTAGTTTAATTCAGCTCCTTGTATCCCAGTGCTCATAAAAGAGATTGGGAATTCATCACCCCCTTCTTCCTTTTGCGTGAGTACCGCTGCTAATGAATCATCGGAAGCAAATGTATACATAATAAATTCCTTGTCAAAGTCTAGACTTTTAAGAGAGGGCGCATGTGCAACAGCAGTCTTGATTTTACTGAAAGCATTCTTTTCAGTCTCAGTCCACTTAAACTATGCATTTTGCTTGACCATTTGATGTAATGGTTTAACAGTCTGGGCAAAATCAGGTACAAATCTACGTACGAAGTTTATTGTTCCCATGAAGGATTGCATTCCTTTTTTATTATGGGGCATGGGAATTTGTTCAATGGCTTTGATTCTTTCTGGGTCTATAGATATGCCTCTTTTTGACACTATATGTCCCAGTAACTTGCCTTCTGTGACCGCAAATATGCACTTCTTAGGATTTAGGGAAATGCCATATTTCCGACAGCGATAAAAAATTTTCTTTAGGTAGAACGTGTGCTCCCCTCTTTTCTTTGAAAATATTGTTATGTCATCAAGGTAGATCACCACACTTCGCCCAATCAGTCCTCGGAAAGCAATGTCCATAGCTCTCTGAAATGTCGCGCCAGCATTAATTAGGCCAAAAGGCATTCTTCTATATGCGAAAGTTCCCCATTTAGTTCTGAATGTTGTTTTCAATCTATCCTCCTCAGCTACTAACACTTGGTTGTAGCCAGAGAATCCGTCTAACAATGAAAACAATTCAGAACCAGAAACCATCTGTAGAAGTTGCTCCATGGGAGGTACCGGATAATTGTCTTTGTCCGATGCGCGGTTTAAGTTTCTGAAGTCCACGCACAATCTGATTTCTCCCAACTTTTTTCTGACTGGCACCAAATTTGACACCCATTTTGAATGCCGGACCTTAAAAATAATCCTAGCATCTAACAATTTCTTCACTTCGCTCTGGATTAGTGGTTCTAGCTTTGGGTGCATCTTCCTCAGCAGTTGCTGATATGGCTTGATGCTTGCTTTAATAGGAATGATATGTTTGATGATATTAGTGTCATAGGTATTTAAATCTGCATACGTCTATGCAAAAACATCTTTGTACTGCTTAAACAAACTGAGGAACTTGTCTCTTTCTGCTGGTGAACAGCACTTGCCGAGGTTCACGAACTTAGGCTCCATTTCAGTCCCTAAATTTATTAGCTCGAATTGTAGAGTTGAGCTGTGCGTCTTCACATTAGCGGGTCTTCTAAATTTCTCGTTCAGGTCAAACATCTTCTCTAACGTCCTGACCCCTTTGGGAATGAAATTGTCATATTTCATTTCAGCCTGATGTTCCTCATCGTCGATAATGGCTCCTTTAAAAACCTCCTCGTTTGTCAAGCATTCAATTATTTGCTAATCATCGTCAAATGCTCGTAGGTTGGTGATCATGTCAGGAACTGATGGCCTGAAAAGCAGTTCAATAGAACATTTGTTATTAGTGGGAACCAACCTGGCGGCTGATGTAGCTAGAAGATCAACGGCTACATTTTTTATTCTTGGGATTGAAATAATGTTAAATGCATGAAAACATTTAAGCAACTCCCATACCTCATTTTGGTAAGCTTTCAAATGAGGGGAAACACAATGTATTTGATTTCTTATTTGCTTTACAACTATTTCTGAATCCCCAAAAACTTTTAAATTACTAACCTGTAACTCGATTGCTTTCTTGAGTCCCTGCAGCAGTGCTTCATATTCAGCTGTATTGTTAGTACATTCTAACTCTAATCTACAGGATAGAAAGTTCTTTTTTTTTGTGGATCAATGAGGACGCAGCGGGCCCCTGACCCTTCTAACGTTATCGAGCCATAAAAAAAAAAAGTCCAAAACACATTATCTACTAAAACAGAATCTACTCCTACTGCTAAATCTACTACTTTACAGTCAAACTCGTCAGCCTGAGAAAAACGAAGGAGATCAGGCTGGGTGTTAGATGTGTTGCTGGCCTCTTCCGCTTGATAATTCCCTAGTTCCAGCTTGAGAAAGTAGTTTCCCAATACAGGTTCAACTGGTATATTCTTCTCATCCAATTGAGTGACATTGTACTTCATGTGAGGTTCTCTCAAAACCTTGATCTGATTAGGACTCCCTTTGTGCGTCAACCAAAGATGTGACCAATCTGTGGTGAAATACCCATTTAATTTGGCTAACCAATCTCTGCTCAGGACCAGGCCGTAAGCATCTGGTATGTCAGCCACTATGATGTTAATAATTTGGCATACTTTATCATTGGATGCCAAACGGATCAGGACGTCTTCCATTTCACCAATTACCTTGACGTCCGTCCTATCCAATTGCACCACCCTCCATGTGGATGGCTTAGGTTGTCCGTTTATTTTCTTACATACTGATATGGGCATGACATTAATTGACGCCCTTGAGTCCACTAGGCAATTGTGTACGTTATGATTGAAAATTTCAAATGTCAGGAGGAAAGGTGGATGCTTGGTTTTAGACTTACCTCCAACGCTAGCTTCTCCAATCTCTTCTTCGTCCCGAGGCTAATTGTCGACGGGCAGCTTTTCTTCTGACGTTTCAAGTGCCTTCAATAACTTTTCTTTCTATTGAGGTACTTTGCACATTTCAAACAGCGGGACGTTTGCCTTTATCTTCTTTAGATCTTCGACAATGTCATATTCGATTAGTTGTCTAGTGGACTGAGATTTATCAGCACTCACATTCTCATCATTTGGCTTAGGCAGCGTTCTGTTTTGCTTCGGATCCTGGATGGTAATGGTAAATTCCGGAATCTGACCAGCCAATGATTCGTCTTGAAATTTCTTTTTTATATTTCTTTGCAGCCTTCGAATCTTTGGGAGCAAAAGACTGTCATCACTAACCGCCCCTTTGCTCCTAGTTGTCATGTTAGCCTCCCTGATATCTTTGCATCCCTGGGTATTTTCCTCCTCTGCATCGAGTAAGGAGACAAAATTCCATAATTCCATGATCTCGTCCTCCTGCCCTTTTGTAGAAGTGGAAGCAACATTTTCGTTCTTTTCATCTTCATCTTCCTCCGTTAATCTTGAATCCAACATCTGATTCATGACCAATGTCATTCAATTTATGCATTGCGGACAATTCTTTTCGGAATGAGGTTGTTGATGAAAAGTACAGAAATTTTCCATCCCTATCTCTGTCAGATTCATGGAGGCAGTTTTTTGAGGAGGAGGTTGGGTCTGATTGCCATCCTCCCTTTTTTTATAATATGGCCTGAAGAACTTTTGTGCTTCTTTTTCCTTTTCTAAGTCTATGATCTTATTGGACAGCTTTTGCATCATTTTAGCCATGCTTTCATAGTCCGGGGTCTTTTCTTCTTTAGGCTTAGTGAACAATAATGTTTTTCTTCCCGCAACTTTCTCTCCTGATTGTTCTGGATAGTCCTCCACACTTTCTCTTTCTGCTTCCACCACTTCTGCCTCTTCATAGGTCTCTATAAGGTAGGCTTGGCCCTACCTTTTGCAAACATGGATAAATCAGGACCCAAAGCTGAAGTATAGTATTCGATTAGTACTTTGTCTGAAGGCTTATCTGTTTCAGAGAAATTTTTAAGATATGCTGCAAACCTTTGTGTGAAGCTGTGCACTTTTTCCTTTTTCTCTTTCTTTAATGCACACAGTCCTTTCATGAGGGCAGCATGAGTCTTTTGTACTGTGTACTTACTCCTGAACATTCTCTCGAAGGTATCCCAGTCTGGGATAGAGTTAGTGGGCAATCCAAAATACCACGAGGCCGCAGCTCCTTTGAGGGTGTGCGGGAACAGTCTACACACTACATCTTCGTGTTCCCCAGCCCTCAGACCTTCTATTGCCAAGTAGAAACTCTGTAGGTGGTCATCCACTAGGATTTTCTCATTTGGATCAAATTTGGGCAGTAGCTTCTCAAAGGCTTGAGGTAGGTCATGCAAAGGTGGGGTCAAATTTAGAGGTGATCTAGCTTTCCAAGCTGGCAGAGGATTAGGTGGATTCGGTGGATTTGCGTTAACACCGGCCATGAGTTGAGGCGGAGAGTGAGGGGGTGAACCAATAAGAGAGTGAGGACGTGAACCAACCGGGGTGTGAACAGGAGAACTGTAAGGAGTGTCTGGGCCTACTTGGTTCAAAGGCAATTCAACCTCCTGTATGGCAGTTTCCACAAGTTCTTCCCAGTCTCCAACCAACACTAAATATTCAATTAGAGGACGATCTTTCTTCTTGTACTCTCTTCTAGGCAATTCATGGATAATAGGCAATCCTCCAATCTTCTTTACATAAGCCCGGGTATGTCTTCTCAGATCATTAATAATTTCATTGTGAATAGGATATAGATGTTCTCTGTTGTCTTCTTCCAGAATTGGATTACGCGGTCCACTACTTTCAGAACTGTAACCAGCGGAATAATCTTGGGAAAATAGGTTTCCTCGGCCAGCCATGCACTGGCGGCCCTCCTTCTAGCGCCAAAAATGTTGAGGCATGGAAATTCGCAGGCAGCAACAGTAAGGGATTCTCCCCAATCAACGTTCCCAACTATCCCGTTGACTGTTTGGAATAGGGAATCCGTCCGGTTTGCGGTCCGGCTACCGTAGGTCAAGGAACAAAACTAAGGCTTTACCGGTTGCGGCCCGGCCCACCGATTTTTTGCATTTTGACTTAAAGAAATGATATGCAAGTGCCTAACTAAATGCAGGGTGATCAAGCTGCAAGGAGCGGTCACAAAGTGATGTGCAGGTTCTTACCTCTCATCTTGCGCTCGCGAGCAACCAAACCAGATACAAAAGAAATAAGCTAACTATCTACACTATCCCTAGGGAGCAAGGTTATCATTTTGGGTGAGCAATACATTTTCACATACATAAAGAAGAATCACAGGTAGCTGATACTTCTTCTAAAGCAAATGAACCCTTACAGATACTCAAATAACTAGATAGCCGATCATTTTATAACAACATCTATTACTCACAGCGAAAAATATCCAGAAATTACTGAAGAACATTTAGCAAGAACATAGGTTCAGAATATCGAATACTCTTACAGTAAATGAAACATAGCTGAAAACGAAATAGTTCCTCTTCAACATCATTCATTGAGTTTACATTGATACATTTCGCTTTTCACTCTCTCCGACAGGCAAAAATTGCAGTTCCTATGCAAAACGAAGTAGTTCATCTTACAAGTAAACAAATACAAAGTTTTCCAGGGAAAAAGCCCCTTTTTTCAGTCCTCCCTCCCTCTATTTAAACTACCCCTGCTGCCCCTTGGGCTGCCACCCCAGTGTGTGACTTTTCAGTATCTTCAACGATTCCGCTTCTTGTTCTGGCCACTGCGTTTTTCCAATCATTCTCTATGAGCGTTTTATCTTCTAACCAGTAACAGATGAGTCCTCCTATGTCCGTTCCTCCTTCGTTTGCTTGCTTTGTCCTTTTCTACGTTTTTCCTTCCTTGTGATCGTGCCAGTTTCGGCCCGACCAAGCTACATCTTAGCCCATGGTCGCTTTAGTAGCACCGAATTCCTTCTGCAAACAATCACAATGTATTATTCACTGCGAAGGGGAGTTTTTTAAACATTTAAAAATTCTCTGCCCAACATTGTAAATCCGCAAGAGACTAGCCAGGTTCGCTCAGACAAGGTATCGATCTAAGCTTTGGGCGGGCAAAATTATAAGCGGCGGTCGACCAACTTCTGCATCGGATGAGACGAGACTTTAGGAGCCGCAACATCGGGGAAATATAGAGACTGAGTGAGCGAAAACATGGGCGAAAAAAGGGGTAATCGGATGTCGGGGGGAAGAGTGCTTCGGGAACTAGGAGGGGTGGCTCATCCGCAACGGCGGATGGCACACTGGCAGGGGACAGGCGACAAGGTGGAAAACTCAGTTCGGGTGAGGGAAGACAAGGTCGGATGTCAGATGACACTTGAATCAGGAGCTAACTGTCTCCTCCTGGCTGCAACGGCGGGTGAGTGGAAGCTTATGGACAAGCGATTTTAAACTAGACGAATCGGGCGTCAGACGGTTCAGGAAATCGGACGAAAGAAAGGTCTAGGAGCCGCAAGGGTGAAAGGGTTGAAACTTCGCAGCGCCCGATCCAGCAATAAAAGAGGCCCGCTTCAAGGAAAACTGAGGTATTTGAGCAGTGCTAAGGATCGACTGTAACCAACCTCGCTTCTTTTTATAGAGGATGTGCTGAAGAACAGCAAATTTTCTTCTCTTCGACCACACATTCACGACCCGAACCAAAAAATGAACAAGGCATACACAAATTACTGACATCCACCTTCAGAGACACGGAAAGAAACACGCTCAAGGAGCCTAAAAGTTCAACGATCAAGCCACACAAAAATAATCAGGAGGGGCCCAGAAATTAAAACATTAATTTGGGGGGGGGAATAGTTGTGGCAGCAACAGTACCTATCTATGCCAGAACCGTTCGGGTTATGTGTACAAGGAAACCAGGAATAAAACCGAGGGATCCTCCCACTATTCATGTCATAGGGAAATTATCTGAATTAATAATGGTAAAAACCCTCTTGGACAAATACGACGATCCTGGGAATCCAATTTTCATTGTGTAGATTGGGAGCACACAGATACCCAACGTACTGGTAGATTTAGGTGCAGGAATTAACATCCTAACCATTTAAACTGTAAGGAAACTTGGGCTCACTAATCTCAGGCCAACTCCTACCATTTTAGAACTTACAGATAGATCCACTATTAAGCCTAAATGAATCTTGGATGACCTCGTTATCTCAGTTGATTCATGGGAATATCCTACTGACTTCTTGGTTTTACAACCTAAGTCATAGCTAGGAGGACACCCACTCATCTTGGGAAGGCCCTGGTTAGCTAAAGCTGATGCTTGCATCAGCTGTCGGTTTGGGTCTATAACCATATCAGATGGAATTGAGATAAATAACCTCACTCTTTATCCTCCATCTCAGCTGAGTCTAGAAGCTGAACTCTATTATGGATGGAGCTAGACAAAGAGGAGGGTGTTCAGCCATTATTAACGATAGGGAAGGCCTTGACTTTTAAAGATGAAACTAAAGATGATGCCATTAATAATTTCATCAGTGAACCCACTTTTTTCAATAAAAAAATTGATTAGATCCTAAATGCTACTTTAGGTGAAGAATAACAAGAAAATCTCACAGAGGAGATATTAGTCAGTTATATTCACATAGTTCCAGTGTTGAAAAATTTGAAAAGTGTTCCTGTCGAGATAGAGTCTGGAAAAACCCTGAATATCAATCCCATTATTGCTCTAGATGAACATGAACGCCTAATCACTCTCTTAAAAAAACATGAAGGGGAATTTTCTTGGGAGTACACAGACATGAAGGGCATCCCTTCTAATTTGTGCACCCACAACATTTATATCAAAAGTGATTCCTGCCCTGTGTGTCAGCCTCAACGAAGAATGAACCCCAATCTTAGGGACATAGTGAAGGAAGAAATTCAAAAAATCTTGGAGCAGGATTTGTATATCCCATGTCACACAGTGAGTGGGTGTCTCCACTCGTGATAGTACCCAAGAAGAATAGTAAATGGAGAGTCTCTATGGACTATAGAGAGATGAACAAGGCAACATAGAAAGATCACTTTCCTCTACCTTTCATTGATCAAGTACTTGACACCTTATCTGGGAAGAATTGTTTCTCCTTCCTGGATGGGTTTAGTGGGTACAATCAAATCCATATTGATCCTAAAGACCAGGACAAAACTACCTTCACCTGTCCTTGGGGAGCTTTTACATCCAGGGTGCCTCCCTTTGGCTTATGTAATGCACCAGCGACATTTCAAAGAGCTGTGATTGGCACTTTTTTAGAATTGGTTAATGATAGTATGGAAATTTTGGTGGATGATTTTACTCCTTATGGTAAGAAATTTGAAGAAGCATTGAAAAATTTTGAAAATATTTTAACACACTGCGAGCAAACCCAGCTATCTTTGAGCACTAAAAAGTTCCATATGATGATGAGTGAAGGGGTAGTGTTGGGGCACTTTATCTCTACTGATGGCATCCAAGTAGACCCCTCTAAAATTAGGGTAATAAAAAATATACCTACTCCTGGAACTCAGAAAGAAGTGCATAGTTTCCTAGGGCATGCTAGTCACTACATAAGATTTATAGAGAACTTTTCCAAACTTGCCTCTCCTTTGTTTTCATTATTAATGAAGGATGTACAATTTACTTGGATTGAGGCATGCCAGCCAACATTTGTTAAACTTAAGGAGAATATGTCTACAACTCCCATCCTAAGAGGGCCCAATTGGGCCCTTCCTTTCCACATTTCTTCAGATGCATCTAATACTGCCATTGGAGCAGTTTTAGGATAGCAAGATGGGAAAGCACCTTATGTAGTTTATTGTATTAGCAAAAACTTAGCTCCTGCTGAACTTAATTATAATATTACATAGAAGGATTTTTTATCCATTTTTTACTCCATTAACAAATTCGGACATTACATCACTGGATATCCTACCATTGTGCACACCAACCACTCATCCATCAAGTATCTAATGAATAAACCTGTTACAAATGCTCGGGTGACTAGATGGCTATTATTATTACAAGAATTTGATATCACTATTATAGATAGACCTGGAAAAGAAAATGTTGTCGCTTATTTCTTATCTCGTTTTACTAACATTGATGAGAATCTTCCTGTTGAGGACTCTTTTCCAGATGAACACTTATTTGTTGTTTCATCTCATTCCCCTTGGTATGCAGATGTTGCTAACTACTTGGATATAGGGAAGCTTCTGGCACATTTGTCAAAAAGAGAAAAGAGGAAAATCATTCAACAAAGTGCCAGGTATTGTTGGATAGGTGGTCATCTCTTCTACAAAGGCCCTGATCTTGAGATCAGAAGATGTGTAAGAGAAGATGAAATATTCCATATTCTGAAGGCCTGCCATGATGAGCCTTATGGGGGACATTTTACAGATAGGAGGATAGGTCATAAGGTGTTGAGAATGGGATATTATTAGCCGACAATTTTCAGGAATGCAAAAAAATATGTCCAGTCTTGTGACAGCTTCCAAAGGATGGGTCAGCCTAACAGATTGGATCAAATGCCTCCTCAACCATAATTGGTGGTTGAACCTTTTGACAGATGGGCCTTAGATTTTGTTGGCCCTATCAACCCTCATTCCAGGCAGAAATCCTACATCTTGGTTTGTATCGATCGTCATGACCAAATGGGTAGAAGCTATGGCTTTGGTGAAATACAATGACCGGGCTGTAATCGATTTCCTACATGGTGAAATATTTACCCATTTTGGAGTACCCAAGGAAGTGGTTACAGATGGAGGACCTCAGTTTGCGTCACATCAATTTGAACCTTTGCTACGGAAGTACCATATTTAGCATCGGATAACTTCCCCATACCATCCCTAGGCCAATGGCTAGGTGGAAAGCACTAACAAAGTTATTGAAGCTATCCTTACCAAAACAGGTAGGAGCCATCATAGAGACTGGGCTGATAGAATTTTGGAAGAATTGTGGGCATATCGTACTACTTGGCACAATACTATAGGTTTCTCTCCTTATGACTTGGTGTATGGAAAAAGTGTTTTATTCCCCATTGAATTTGAAATTAAGACCTTGAAAACATCTATGGAGGTAAAGTTAGATGTGACTGAAACCCAGAGGAGCATATTGAATCAATTAAATGAACTTGATGAGAAACGTTTAGTTGTTCTAGATCAAACAGTATTAATTCAGCAACAGAGATCCAATTGGCATGATCGATTCATCAAAAAGAAAGTCTTCTGCAAAGGACACTAGGAATTATTATATGATTCAATATTCAAAAGGGACTTCAAGGGTAAGTTACGCACAAGATGGTTGGGCCCATACCTGGTAGACAAAGTATTTGAAAATGGTACAGTCCACCTGGTTACCATTGATGATAATAGTGCACCATTATTTGCTAATGGTCACAGGTTGCGACTGTACCATAAGACCTTTTTGGGATGCATTCATTTTATAGATTGTAGCTGATCCAGAATACCAGGTAGAACAAGGGCAAGAATCTTTCTCTACCCCTGTCAATCTTTAGACAATCGCTATGATTCCTACATAAATGTTTGTACATAAATAAATTGATGTTTTTATTATTTTTGTTTAGTTTTTCCTTTGCGCTTGATCCTTTTTTTTAAGAATATGTGCAGGGATGTACCTCAGGAGCAATGGTCATGATTGGGCCTAACGACCGTGGGCACTCTTTGTAACTTCTTGCTTCAGAAGAAAACTCCCTAAAATAAACAATGAATAGTCGGTCACAGCTACAACTCCTATAAAAATTGGCTATTTTCCTATTTACCTGCAGCTGCAACACCGTAAATCTTTGTATATTTTTCTGTCTACCTATAGCTACAACACCATAAAATAACTCCCTTTTTCTCATTCCATGTAGCTGAAACACTGTAAAATAACGACCTTTTTCCCATTCTGCACAGATGCAACACCGTAAAATAATGACATTTTTCTTGTTCCGCTCAGCTGCAACACCATAAAATAATGACCTTTTCCCATTCCGCGTAACTGCAACACCGTAAAATAATGACCTTTTTTTTCCGTTCCACGCAGCTACAACACCGTAAAATAATGACCTTTTTTTTTGTCTCACGCAGCTGCAACATTGTAAAAGATTGCCTATTTTTCCAATTATCTGAAGCTTCCATCTCATAATCTAATGCCTTTTTTCATCCTGTGAAGCTGCGACTCCATTTCAATTTTGAACATTTTTACCTTTTTCGGTGACTGTGACTCCACCAAAACTGGCTGATTTTTCTATGATTCACAGCTGCAACTCCTCCAAATTGGTTTATTTTTCTATGGCTCACTTCTATGACTCCCCCAATATTGGCAGAACTCTTTACAATTTTGGTCCGCGACTCCTCCATATCTGGCAAAAATTCCTGTTGCCAGCGATTCTGATTTATTTCACAGCACTCATTATGTTTTTAGTAGGATTGACAAGATGGTTTTGGTTCGTCGGGAGAAAAAATAATTACAGAATGTCTGGAATAATGATCAAATTAAATGGCTGCACTTCACACACTTTACTATGCTCAAAGGTCACCATTCATCGCATATTTACAAAGGTATGGTTTTGATTATTTACTTGATTAAGCGTTAACTAGATTTGACAGCATTAATCATGCCTTCATTTTTGTGCCCATTATTACACCCGCATACCGTTAGTTGTCCACTAGTATGACTTAATGGCCATTTAAGCTTATTTGATAACCGCCACCTTTCCTAATTTGGGATAAATTTTCCAAACATTTCCATGCTCTTGACTTTCCGAATTTATCCAACTCCACTCTCATCTGTTCATGCATACTCTCTGCTTTAACCTCCATCATCGGGACCTACAATATGTGGGATTGATAAAGAATTCTGAAGTCAAACAAACATGGGTATCCTAGCTCGACACAAACCTCCAAATATGCGAGAACTGAGAAGAAATGCTGAATTTTTTTCCATTTTTGAAGCTGCGGGCTGGAATAAATTCTTCCAACACCTGAATGGGTTTCATCGAGAGACAAATCTACAATTTTCCTTAAATCTTACAGAAACCCACTCAGAGGTTAGGGGGTTACGTATAGAATTCTATGAAGCAATAGTGGCTGAAATCACCGACCATCCTCAGGTGGGAAGAGCTTGGTTTGGTCGAAGAACCCCTAATGCTACTGCAGTACATGATTTTCTAATAGAGAGGGAACAAATTTGTCAGTCAAGGTGAGAGATATCATTACAATCATTGCCTCGGCCATGGGATCAAGTAGCAGTCTTCCTCAAAAATTATATCACATGTGAAGGTAGGTATCAGAATGTCTATTATTATGAACTTCCTCTATTGTCTCATCTACGCCACAAGGCCTTATTGAATATTCCATTTTATCTATTTAATGACCTACACCATATGGTGGGGTTTGTTAGAATAGTCAAGAATCCAAAATCCTCCCTTACCCACCATGGCCTAATCAAATTAATAATATTAAGGGCCTTAGCTCAAAGGAACAAAATGTGGGAGAAATTCACAGATCAAATTCAAATAAACCAGGAACCTGCCCTTTTTCTTGGCGTTCCAATAGAGTCTAAAGTAGAAGTACCTGTTCTCTTGGGGGTTGTTCAAATCCAAGAGGAGCATGCCAATCTATAGTTGGGGGGAGATGAGGAGCAATAAGAGGACCGGAGTCCCTCCAATTTAGTTGGGAGGGAAATGAGACTGGATCAAATGATCAGTTAGATGACCAAGCAGAGGAATTGGAGGAAAATGCAAGAGAAAACCCTGTGGAATGATTAAATAATATGGAAGCTCTAACAGTAGAGGCTGAAGCTGGAGCAAAATTGGATGTTGCAACAGATGAATTTGAGGATGTTGCAGCCATGATAACAGAAGGAAACGTAGAGGCGTTGACCATTGAATCTTCCCCTGAATGGGGAGGAACTCTGATTGAAGAAGAACAGGAGAACGCTGAGATAGAAGATATCCCTTCCACATCAGTTGCAAATCTAGAGATTCCTACACCACAAAAGAAAAGAAGGAGATCAAAAGAAGAGATACATGCATCACTACCAATAAGAAGAAAAAGAACTAGGTCGGTTATAGTAGCTAAATCAGCACGGGAAAGATGGGAAACCCTAGAAGCACATATTGACTTACCCATTCTGAGACCCAAAGCAAATGATGCCCCACAGGAGCCAACTGCAGAAGAACATCAAATTGAGGGAATTTTGTATGAAAATTGTCTATTAAAAGAAGAAGTATAGTCACTTTGGAAAGAACTAGAAAATTGGAAGGAAGCATGAAGAATGCAGGTAGAAGGGAAGCTACACACATTGGTTGAAGTTGCAAACCGATTAGAAGAAGGATCACCTCCTGCTGAGGATGGTGAGGAGGAAGAAAGAGTGGTCTACCTTGTGTGTGGAGAAATCTTTAACCAGTTAGACTACAAAGTCACAATTCGTGCCTTTGTGACACAACAACCTATACTAGCAGCTACGGAAGAACAAGGACAAGAATCACCTAAGATGGAGGTGAGGGATGCAGAAATGATTCCTGATATAGAAAAGGGGGAAAATGAATGATTACAGTCACAGCCAGAAGAAGAAGGACAATCTAATTGGAAGGATGGTGAAGCTTCCCAAGAGCAACTTCAACAAAGGGAAGTAGTAGATAAACAGGGTGTTGATACACAAGAACCAGCATCCCCAAATATTATTGTTGAAGTTGGCACCCAAATTGGGGCAGAAGAACCAAAGGCTGAGAATATTCCTAATTTTAACAAAGAAGTCTATGCTGTGACTCCTGAACCATCCCAGGACATAGAATTAATAGAAATGGAATCCTAGAAGAAGGAAAATGATGAAGTGAACCAGGATGTTGTCACACGAGAACCAACATCCCCATAAATTTCTGTGAATATTCTGAGGTAGCAAGAAGAAATCAATCCTGAGATGGATATAATCCCTGATTTGGATTTAGGAGACGATGAAAAAATGCAATCACAGTCCCCGGGGGACACTGAAATTATTGAAGAACAGCTCCATATTGTAGAGGACATGGAAGTAACTCAATAACAACCCCAACATCATGAAGAAATAGAAGGGAAGGGCTCTGCTACACAAAGAACCAGTGGCATTTCCTATCCCTATCAAAGCTGTAGCTGACAATTAGGCAGATGTAGAGATTAAAATTCAAGAAGAGGTTTCCACACAAGAACACACACCTTCACAATCGGCTGTTGAGGTCGTTGTAGGATAACTCCAAGGATAGGATGTTGTTACACAAGAGCCAGCATCCCCAAAAGTTGTTTCAGTGGAACCTATGGTTGAAGTTGATGTAGGGGAAATTCAAAGAGGGGATGCTATTACACAAGAACCAGCACCCACAGAAGTTATTTCAGAAGTAACCATGCAGGCAGTACAAGATGTTCAAATTGGAGCATCAGATGATAAGGTGTGGACTCAACTTCCTAAAAATTTTGTCAAATGGGATTCTGATAATGAAGATCATATTGAAAATGAAGGAATCCAGAGGCTGACAAAAGAGCTCTCAATCCTAAGAATAGAAGTGAGGAAGTGGAGGATTCAGGTGGAGAGGTGCTAAGAAGGGATGGTTTCCCTTGCTAAACATAGAAAGACCATCAGGGAATTAAAGGAAAGATGGGCAGAAGAACTCATGTTCCAGAAACTTTGTTGGGAAGAGATACAGAAGGAGATGAAAAAGTTCAAATCGATGCAGGTGGAAAAATATCAGTTGTATACTCTTTCTCAGGAATTGTTGGGTATTAGAGTACCATCGTCCTCCTACCTTGTGTTTTTATTTGAGCAGTTCATTAGGTTCAAACTAAAAGCTGTAAAAGAAGGAAGACCTTACGAAATAGCTACCTCAGCCAAATTTCTGGAAACATTTCTGGCAAGTGATTTTATTGAGCAAAAATTGCTTTGTGAGCTTTATTTACATGAGTTGGATTGTCCCTTGGACCGCTATTCAAATCATGCCCCGTTCATAGGTGATGTTCAGCTATGGGATTTTGCTTCCTTTGTTAGAAATCATGATCAGTGGGAAAGATCCTTCCAAACCTTTTCTCATAATAAGTCCCACTCTAACCTTTGGGTTTGAAGTGAATCTCAACATCCTTGTCGTCTCCTTGGTCATCATCAGCAGAGACTCACATGTCCCATCGAAACTTAGGATATAATGGAACTTCAAGAAAAGGTTATCTCTACCTATTTCAGCCATATTTCCAAGCATCAGCAATTGGCTTTGGAAGGTAGCCAACATAGATGGTAGGCTCCCTCTTCAACCTTGAGAAATAGAGATCCATACTATTACAGTAATTTTAAACATGCACTTTCTAGGGTTGAGGGATATGTTGGATGCATGAAGGAATGTGGAGTTAATTGGCTGGGACTCAAATTCAAATTCCCTCTCATCCGGTGGATAGCAAAACCATACAAGGAAGACTTCTCATTGACAAAGGCAGAAGAAAAGAAGTGTTGGAGATACTGGGTTGTCTATAATGGATTTTTGGAAAAACAGGGAATGCCTAAACTCCCATATAACTTTTCTTCCCTCCATGAATGAAGTACAATGTTGGATTCAGATTCAGGCTAATGAAGGTTGTTGCATGGGGACATGCAACAGGACAGTTGGGGGGAGATGTTGGGCCCATAAATGACCCCTTTTTTTACCACCTTTACCTACCTCTTTTTTCCTCATCTTACTCCATTATGTACACCAAACAGATGTTTTCCTTCACTTAATCCCTCAATTTATACATGTATGTTTAATTATTGTCTTATCTTATTAATGCTTATGATTGTTGTAATCAGGGCTATATATCTTGAATTATGCTAACATATGGTGGTTTTATAAAGATAATTCGAGATGTAAAGGATACAGGTGTAGCAGGATGAACATGCGAAGAGAGGGATGGACATAGATTACTGAGATAATTACCATCTATTTTATTGTTGACCAAAGAATGCGGTTAAAGGCTATGATTCCACGCAAGCTATACAAAAGTGGCTGCAATAGATTCGGATGCAATAGTGTATTGTTGCTCAAGCGTAGCTACAAATGACGAACCATCTTCTAGATTGGACATGATTGTCATTGCTAGATCGAGTAATAGCCTTCCTATATTTTCTACTTCTATCTTGCCATAGCTGTAACAACATATCGTAATTGGGGCATCCTGAAGATCATAGATCTTCATGGTTGCCTGATATAAGTGGGTAGAAGTTATGATTGTAAATGTATAAATACTGGGAACTATTACGAGCCAGGGGTTGGAGAACAATTGATTTTATTTGTATAAGCTGTGACAGAGGTTGTGTATTCATCTCTCCATTTTAATACAAGGAGTTTGATTCTTTAGATCTCGGCGTTTTAATGTGTGCCAACTCCAGCATCTCTGTGAGAAGGATGAGCTCTCCTTCCTACAGAGATTGCTGATTTAATTAGGTATTTTATTTATTCTGTTGTGTGGTGTGAATATTTTGATGAATTCATTTATTTAAAGTAGCTGCAATAGCTATTCATTTATTGTGTGTTCCTTTGAATGGCCAGTAATTGCGTTCCCTATAAAATGCAGTGGTGTGGTGTGACAGTCGACTGTGTAGATTAACTTTCTCTTATGCAACTGTGTGATAGCTGTAACAGCCTTGTTCATCCTTATTTCTTTCAATTGTTGTTTTCTTTAGATCTCTTTAGTTCATCCCTTTAAAGTTATAATTGTGAAACTTAATTCCCGCACTTTGAATTCCTAGATTAAGTTGAATTAAGATAGTTGAGATGGATCTTCAGATGGCTAGGTAATTTAGGATTTAACTTTCTTCAAAAGTAAATATAGATGTTTATTTTCTGAACCTCTCATTTCTAGATTAAGGGTTGTAAGTAGGTAGTTGTGATTCTGCATTTTCAAGAAGGTAAATTATATTAAGTTGATCTTGGTGTCACATCCCCATGCCTCCGACCGGCGAAGAGGACGCGATCACCATGGTGTTAAACATGCGAGCTAAGAGCCCCATGAACATGTGCGTGCACAAAATTGCTGAAACAGAATGCTGGAATAAAATGCAATGCAGTAGAACATGCACCAATGCAATTGTTTGTCATACACACATGAACACTTAACATGCACAGCGGAAGCGACATACATTCACCAAGCATTCATTCTACATGTTCATGATTTTTATTAACAGAAAAATATGATAATGGAAGTAAAATGGACAAGATGACTTATCTTAAGATGAATTCGTTCCGCAACCAACTACGTCGCTACAATGTTCCACCCAACCATAGGCCAGTGAGCTCCTTAATCTCTCAGTAATGCTGCCACCCCCGAGCTGGGCATGATTCTCCAAGGAATAAAGGAACATCAGGCTTACACGTAGCCAAGGATACACAAAACACATAGCCAACCGAACAGAGTTGGGTTTATCAAGCCATTAAGGAGCTGGAGAAGGCAAATTGCTAAGCTGGTGAGCTCATTACAGAGCCAAGAACACCTACACCAGAACTAGCCTGACCTCTAAGACACCCAAACACACCCAACACAAGGAATCAGTCCCTTCTCTACTACATAATCCCTCAGGCCCTGCATTCCCTTCCAGTGCTATTCAGGGGTGATGGAGAAGAAGGCCAACCCTCTAGCTCTGTCTGTGTGGTTTCCAGCCACTAGGTTTATCAAGCAAATCTAAGCCAACATCCCTGCTCCTCTCACAGTTCTAAGACCAACCATTGCACTCAGGAAATTAATTTAGCTGTCACAGCTTAAACATGGAAAAACAGCTCCCAAGCGATTATACAATCCCACTGAACGTTTCAGTGCACCAGTTTACAACATGGGGGGGGGAACAACATTTCTAAAATGTAATCAGCATACATTACCAGCATACACGGGAAGACAGCAGTCCATTTTTTCACAATCGAGGCCGCTGAGGAAAAACGTACGCAGACCACACTTGGGGACGAATTTACAGTATCTCGACCGGTGCGTGAACAATCACAATGTAGAACCCACAAATCATCCCCTGAGCAAAGGACAGAGCCACACCATTCTCAAATTCACAGAGGAAAAACTGCGTGAGTGAGACCAAGAAAATTCCCGTGCTTGAAAATAATGAGCAGACAATTGGAAGTGCGTGAAGGTGAACAGCTACAGGGAGGACGTGAAATTGCAGTGCGCGGGTGTTTAGCAAAATCATGGAGCCAAGAAAATGTCTGCGTGAGGGATGAACAGCAAAATTGTGAGGTCCCAAAATTGGAGAGAGCGTGAAAATTTTCCCCTGCCATTGTGACGTTAAACACTGTGGTGGAGTGTGCGTGTGGGTGAGGACTGACAGTCCTGCCACCCCACTCCCCAAAAAAATTAACTGCCTTAACCACCAGTAGTCTTTCTTAATGAAAGTGGTTGGAATAAAACAAAGGAACAAGACACATGGGTTTTTCTCTCATTGGCCAAGGTTGACAATTTCCCCCACATCCTTATCCTTGTGAAAATCATGCCCCCTTTCTCATTTTAGTTTCCGCGATCGTAGCTGGTCGGGTTCATTAATTAATTATAGATGCATATTTACATGATGACAACATAATATATGCTGCATGCCCCGATATACCATCAGTGACAATTTAAATCCAAAACATAGCATAACCGATCAATGGTGGGGCCTTGGCCTTTAGCTCCACACCGTGATCATTTATAATATATACATCATATGCATCTAATGCAATGGGGTCAAAACTAGGGCATTACACTTGGGATGAGTTGGACTGAATAGGAAAGTAGGATAATTCATTTACAGTATCAGCTACTTAGTGTTTAAGCATATATAGTGCACATTATCTTTGAAATAAAACACTTGCCTAGGTTGACAATTTATATTGAACACACTGTATGTTGGCTTTAATTAACTTGCATATAGGGTGCACAACAGGTTAAAGCATTCATCACTCAATATACTCCATAAGTTTCATAAAATAACATAAAATAATTCATAAGTCATAACGATCTCATAGTTTGTAGAATAAGCTAAAATAGAAACAGTTCGACATTCAACCAATCTACAACATGCATTTGTAACTTGACAACCCCTTCTCCTGCAGAAAAATAGCCTTCTTGATTATAAAATGAATTAGTTCTTATTACAATAAACTTCACAAAAAGATAGCATGGAAAAATTCTTTTCTCCATCGACTTGATCTATATTTATACAATTTCCAATGTCTTTTTGGCCTTCCTTTCCTTTTAGGATTCCTTTACAAATCAGTTACAAAAATGACTTTGTCTCCTAGTGACTTTGCTAATTCAGGAAAAATATAAATATTACAAAATATGTATCAATAAAATAAAGCATTCTAAGTTGGCTGAACCACCTCATTAATATACTGCTTCCAGGTATTGGCATCTATCACTATTGTCTCAAACTATGATGGCTTTAGAAATCTAATAGTGAATTCATGCTTGGAAAATTGAGATTTTATATTAGTCATCCTGGATGGAATCAATCGAAATTGATCTTCCAATAGATGGTTGCTTACTATTTCCTGGGCTATCATATTCTTAAGCACTCTCTCATCTAAACTTTTGATCAGCTGAATGCTCAGTTCATCCTCCTGCCGTCTGGTATGCAGTTGTTTCAAGTACTCTTCATTCTCTAGTAGTTCATCTAACCTCTTCTTAGTATATGTTTGGAATCAGTTGTAAGTTATAAGCACATTTATACAGAACTCTGTGCAAATGCCTTTAGTTCTCTCGTCTGCCCTTATCAGTTCCTCAACAGTTTTATTTCTGAATTCTATTAGTTCATATTCCAACTTCACTCTCTCGGGTTCTTTGATCAATGCATTTGTTGGAGTTTCCTTGGTTGTTTCCAACCAAGTCAAACACCCTTGAAGTATTTCTAGGACATCCTGGGTCTCATCTTTAAAATGGGAAGCTATACCTGAAATTTCTTCCAACCTGGATTCCACTTGACGGATATTCAACATATCATCTGATATCTGGAGCTACATCTAGTAAATTTTATTTATGAGCATGAGGGCATGCTTTTTCAATGGCTCTATATCCATTCTCTGCTCATTTTCCACTTTTAACAAAACCTCCAATGGAGCCTTTTGTGCCTCTAATGCTGCTACTTGGGTTTCATACTGCTTTTCTTTCTGCTCAGCAGTAGTCTTCTGCAGTTCTAATTTTGCAACCTTGTTTTCCAAATTTCCTTTCTCCTTACTTAACTCTTCATTAGATGATTTCAAATTGTCCCGTTCTTCTTCTAAAATTTGGTGTCCCTGTTGAAGCCTCTCAAAATTTGACAAGGTAACTTCATATTTTCTTTTGGAATCTCTGCCCACTTTTTCTTCTTTCCTCAAAAATTCCTTCATTTCAGCCATCTTCCCCTTATACTACTAAATGTTTTCTAGAATCCCTTTTACATTTTGAGCATTGGCATAGTCATTTGCAATTCCCATAGAAGCCAATTTCTTTGGGTGTTCTTCCACATTCTTCATAATCGTCCTCTCTGTTACTGTGGCCACTGGTGGCTGAGTCCCCACCTTCAAGATTTTCTCTGCTCTCTACGTAATGGATTTCATTTTAAGATCAAAATGAATATCCTCCAAGCATGCCACATCATATTTTTTAGATGGGGTAAATTATATCAGCCCCATTTCAGCTATGTGAACATGACCCTTAGTAAGAATGCTACTGAATATGGATGGAGGGTTCTCTGTACTATCCTAAACAGGGATTTGCTCTTGATCTCCACCCGCTTGTTGGCCTGATTTTCTGACCTAGGCCAACAAGGAGATTATTCCCACACAATCGGCTTAAAGCAGCGTCCGGTGTGTTTGGAGTAGCAAAATCTTGCAGGTTATGGTCCTACTACCAGCTGAATTTTTCTCTTAAGGAGAAACTAAAATTCAGCAAAAATATATCCTAATGCTATTTTTCTATCTAACTAAACCCTAAAGATTAATTTAAACTGCCTATGTTATCCTATACTTGCTTTCTTAAGGAAAGTATTCGATTGTTTGAAATTTTATATTTAACTTTTCCGAATATAAAAGACTGTTTAAATTATTCTAAAATTGCACAAATTCTATTTAATAGCTATTAACTAGAATATACTAAATAAAACTAATCTGAACTATCTTGACTATCCTATCTATCCTATCTCAGCTGAGAGCCAATTTAAATACTATATTAATTATTAATTAATAGAAGATGAACAGAAAGGTAAATTGTATGATCTAAATAAAAATATTTAAGCCATACTCATCAAACTATTCTGCTATAACATAACCTATCAGAGAAACTGAAAATAAACAATTATTTCAATTTTCTGGAGTGTTTAATTAATTAATAACTAATAATCAACATAGATATTTGAATAAGAGACAATGTCCAATATAAAGCCACTGCAAAAATACAAATGATATCTAACGGACATAAATGAATATCCTTATATCTTGAATTTATAGTAAAGATACTAATAAATTCAGGCACAATGATATATTAATTCAAATATAATATTGAGCTGACAAAGTGATAATTATAAGTAAACACAAGTATAACAAAGCATACTGAATTAATATTAAAATAGAAGATCATATACTGAAATATAGAGTGTATCCAAAACAATACCAGTCATGATATCAGCTTGGATATTTCCAGTTACATCCCACATCAAAGATCAAACTTCAGTAAGGAAATAAAACCAGCATCAAAATATATCTCAAGTATGTCTCTCTTCAGTCACTCCATCCCCTGGGAACAAGCGTTTCCAGTTCTCTGGTTTTCAAAAACCCTAGAATATGGGAAAATTACAGAACTTAAAAGAAGCAAACTTCTCCAGCCCTGTTCAGCGCTACCTCTCCCCTCTGCAAATAGAAATTTGTTTTTTAAATAAACAAATTACCAACAAAAACTCAGCTCTAGCTGGCCGCACTTATGAAAAACGTGTCCAGAGCACCTCAAAAATATCCCAAATCGTTCACTCTTTTCAGCAAATTTCTCATGCGTCTAGTAAATGGGGATCTTCTGGAGAAAACCCATGTTTTGGATTTTTCTATTTCATCCTAGTTTTCCCGCAGCTCGCTGCAGAAAATCCTCTCCTAAAAAACGACGGGAATCCGACAATCTTCTGTTTTGTTCATTGAATTCATCCACCGATCTTTTCATCCTTTTCTTCTTATTGTGTTCAGTGGAGATTCTGCCAGGAGTTCTCAAGTTTAATATTTTCATTCTGTCTTCTTTGAAAACCTTAGATTTAGGCATCAAATCTTCAATCTCTGCTTTAATGTCCATCATGCTTGCAATCTATTGAACCATCTTTATTCGTGGGCATCTTTATTTATTTTTGTTACATCTCATGCGATATTCCTTGCACTAAGTGCTTCATATTCCATATCGCATCACTCCTTCACTAACTGATATTTTATTTCTATGATTTAAAATCTTCACTATCTACCTCCAACAAACCTGTACATTAACGTTCACAGTAAACAATGATAAAAATAACGATATAGCTCAAGTAAACTGATTCATAAAATTATCATAAAGATGAAAGAATCCCTAATGCAATTAGAATTAGAGGAGTATTGGAGTTGGAATTTGTTTGGCATAGTGCGTTGATAGACAAGTATCTCTGCGAAACTCTTGGTGAATCTTTAGCATCTCCGCCTTGATGTGCGTCTATGGTGGAAACAATCGTGGATTCTTTCCAATTTTTTGGTGATCTGGTAGTAATCGTGGCATCCTAGCGATCTTGGTGAAGATTCTATAATAATTCCATTAGCAACTATCTCGTGAAAACAAACAAACAAAATAATTTTGTTTCTGTTTGATCCGTTGAGTTTATCCTTCCCTTCTTTATCGCTTTTAATAATGAGTTGGAAAGCTGGTTTCTCCTATGAGCTATCATCCACGAATTGTTATAATTGTTTGAAACTTGCACTCAAAAATCTTCATTACATAATAATAAAAATGTAAAGCAAGAATGAAGTATATAAAACTATTATGAAATAGAACTTTGATGGCGTGCTTATCAATTAGTTTTTATTTAGATCAACCATCATGTTTTCTTGAAGAGTGCAATATTTATAAATAATCTAGTTCACAAAAAATGGCAATCATTTATTTTAATAAATGATCGGAATGCTGCACTCTCAATGAGACCAGTTCAATCTAATATAAAATGAAACTTTACTTCAATGATAACATAGTATTTTAAAATTCCCAAAATAATATTCGGTTTTCTTTTACTTTGAAATTTGGAGAATTTATTTATATAAATAACTTTCATCAAATGCGAATTGCTAAAAAGATGGTATAGTGTATATAGTATAAGGTAACTATAACTCACAAGTTTGTATTAATTAGTATTTTAAGATATAAAATTATAATTAACTAATCAAATTTGTTAAATTTAGAAAGAAAATAGGAATTAAAGTTTTAGCTTTATCAAAAGATAATTTTCATTTTATAGAGTGTAAAAAAAAGTTCTTGGTAAAAGTTATTAGTGAGGATTAATCATTAATTTTCATTAATAATATATATATATATGTCCCAACTAAGAAACTTCTTTTATAATTAAAATTCTTTTGAGACACTCCTTTTGTTTTTTAGATTAACAAAATATATTATCTATAAGAGAAAGCATGTGTTATCATGTAATTAAAAAAAAAGAAAAAAAAGCCAGGCGACAAAGATCACCAAATCCTTATATAATGAAAGCTAAGCAAAGAACTAGCAACATGGAAAATGACGTATCCAAACAGAGATCATCAAAACAACTAACTACATGAAGCGAGATAATTTTGAGAAAACCAAGTGCTAAATATTTACAAAGATTTAATGGAGACCCTTTTATTTGCAGAATGAAAGGGGAGTTGTTGGGGTGCCAACAAATGGAAACATACTGGGCGAACCAGTTATCTCTGTATGTTTACTTGAAGATTAAAGATATAGGAAAACAAAATCAAGATTTTCTTGAAATATCAAACTTCACACCACATGACTTTATCTTATCACTAGCCTATATAGTAAAGTTTGAACTTTAATATTGTCACAATCAAATGAATTGTCGCAACTATTATTCAAAGACTTCATAAAGATGAATGACTTTGAAATATATGCATAGCAAATAGACTTGATCAAGAATGCTTTCTCAACAGCTAAAATAATCGAATAACACCAGCATAAAGATATGACCTCCATACATTAAGAAGATATCTAGATAATTTCCCCATCCATTAAATAACTGAAAGATTAAATAAGACTTTTCCCCTATGTGTGCTCTTTTATATCCTGTATTCCTAGCTCAGTGTTCAAGGATTCTTGAGCTATATCCTTTTGGATTTGCACAATATTTTCTAAGATAGCCTCCTCCTTTCCCTTCTATTCTTCCTCTATTGTCTTGGAAGTTTCTTCCTTTGCTTCTGTTTGCTTTTCTTCATCCAGAATATTTCTTGCACCTTCTGCTATTATTGGGGAATTCTCCTCTTTTGATTTTCTAGAAGCTTCCTCCTCCTTATCATTAGGTTTTGGATTGTTGTTGTTGCTCCCTTTAACTCGAGGGGCCTTTCTTTTCAAACTTTTTCTCAAGGAGGCCATGCTGTAAACATTTATGTACACTTGCTCCTCTTTGTCTACATAGTCTAAATACTCATAATTCACCTTATGAGTTGCTTTATGAGCTTCCACCTTTCCTTGTGAATCATTTCAGTTGAATCTTTTCTCTCCAAAATGGAAAATTTCCAGTTCTTTGACGAATTTTAGAGCACTTTTGACCCCGTTGAACTTGTATCTCCCTACATAAAAAGGTACTGGTTGGAAGATAACTTTCTTTATATCAAACAGATGATTTCCAAAACCATCCATAAATACTTGTCTAACTGCCTCTTTGTGTACTATGTAGTCCGTTGCATACTTGGGTAGCAGTAAGGGTGATTTTGTGCCCCCATACATTCTCAGATACGTGGCTTCTTTGGAGAAAAAATAATCTCCATACTCTTTGATTGATTCTATAGCTCCCTCTTATAGACATGGACAATCTTCAAGAAAGATCAACTTACACAATGGCCTTATGAAATCCTCACCAATCAATTGTTAATGGTGGTGATATTTATGGGATCCTAGAATCTGATATGCAACATATATATAGGGACTCTCCCCTCTTTCTACACATAATTAATCTTCTCAAACATGTGTCTATAGAGTATAAAATCTATCAAGAAACATGACATAAAAAATTCTTTTTTTCTCTATTTCAGGCCTTCCTGAGCTGTCTTGACACATTTGACCAAGTTCCTAGTATCTATATTTGCCCAGTTAAAAACTGTTCCCTCCATAGCCATGTAGTACATGTGGGCAAGCCAACCAAAATTATACATCTTCCCATCATGCCTACCATACAGCTTGCTCAACAATAATGCTATTATCCTGAATGGGGTTTGAAGATGGGATGTCTCATATTCTCCTAACTGTTTGTGTTTGAAGGTCTTCCCCTTAGCCACCATTTTCTTTATTGTGGCCGTATAATCAAACTTTATACCTAGGACCCATTTTGCTGTTACACTTATTTCCTTTTCCGGTAGACTATAGGCTGTCAAAATGAATGCAGGGGTGAATGATGCCACATGCTGGCCCTTTTAATTATTTATTATCATTCCTACTGTGTCTATCTTGGGAAAAATCCATCCAATGAACTCTGCACAATGAAAAATCTCTGGCCTAGTTTCTATTCTTGTTATCCCAAACCTCAATATTTTTTTGTACAAAGCTAGGTCTCCGAAAACATTTTCTGGCACTTTCCTTTCAACTAGCATGGGGTATATCTAACTCCATTTGAGCTCATACTCTACACCTATAATTTCCTTTGTGACTTCATACACTATTTCTATCCTTACCGCCATCGATACCTCTACATCCTCTGTGTCATAATCGTAATCGACAACCTTAGGATTTTTTCTCGCCTTCTTCATCATGATTTCTATAGTGAGTGGTACTTGTAAAATAGATTTGTCTTAGCCTTCATATTTCAAATGATGATTATCCATGTAAGAAAGAAATACATATGTATACATAACCTGCAGCACAAAGAAACCCCTAAATTTTCTTACTCTGTCAGTTTCCTCCATTAAAACCAGCAATACGAGGCACGGGTCAGGGTTACGACTAGAAAGCACACACTGGATACGAGAAACTACTATTGAAAATGTTGCGCTCTTGTTTCTTTAGCAGAAAAACCCCCACTTGGCCCCCAGACAATCCTTTACATAGGTGCAATAGAGATTCAAAATGTGGTGGCGATACCCTAGGGTAAAACCTAGGCCAAAAAAACCAAGATCGATAGCTAAGGAATTTACACCTATGGGCTCTGCGTAAAACAAGGAAACCACATCCCATACTAACACCTAATCCAACAAGGAAACTGCCAGCTGGCTTCATATCGGTTCCATGATAGGCCTCCTAACAAATCGTCTTCAACCTAGCCCACTAGGCAAAAATGCCTCTAGACAAGCATACAGGTTTTGTAGGTGGGTCTCTGCTGGGGAAAATCTCAAACGAAATGGCCAAAATATAAACGAGCTTAAAAAACCGTTTATATACCGGTCCAAGACTTGACCTAACCACCCCACATCATCGATGGATAGCTTCGCAACCCAACCACCAACCAACTTAAAGAAAAGGAGAACGAGAAACCTTACATAGAAGGCCAGAGGCTATGCACAATTGAAGACACCTAGAAACATTTCTCCACGCGAGATTCACAGTGTATCGCCACTAAATATATGAGAAACTAAAATAGGAAAAACTCAGCATCTCTTTACCTTCTTCACTAACTCCGTAATGTAAAATGGTAAAAAATAACTTTGAATTTGGTAAATAAAAGGATTTTCAGGCTTTAAATCGTCATTAAGACTTGCACGTGTGAGCCAACCAATGCCGTTAGCGTCAAATTATTTAGGATGGACAACAAAATTCATCAAGGAAACCATCCCAATGCTGAGGCTCAATATTACTCATCCACCCTCTACTGTCGGCTTTCAAGTTCACATTTCATCTTCCATCGCTCTACAGCTTGGCCTTAAAAATCATATTGGAGAGAAAACACAGATGTATCTGCAACAATGGCTCCAAACTCAACAAACCTCCGCAACGGCAGGTGCCACTAGAATCAGATGTTAACGAGAAAATGCCTCCGCCGTAGCAGCAACACATCGGAAAACACCTCTGCAACAAAATTGTAGATCCACCTGACGTAGCGGGTCAAACTGGAAGAATCTCCTTCCATAGCAGCTCCCATAGATCAAATCAAAAGACGAACCTCGAAGTCCGTTTCCATTGCAGGAGTGACTTGAAAATCTCTCTATTGTAGTGGGATTCAGTAGACGTTGGCGCACAAAAAGGATAACTCCCACCATAGAGGCTCGATCATGAAAATCTCTCCACAACGGCAGTAGTGAAATGAAAGTGTGCCCGCCATAGCGGCTCACAATTGGAAAAAAACTCACTATTTCAGCTTGAATACAAAGAACGCACCCATGGCAGCGGCTCAGAAACAACGAAGGGCTCAGCGTAGCGACTCGAAGTTGGAGAAGGATCCACCATAGTGGCTCGAATTTAGGGAAACACCCACTACAGTGGATCAAAAATTACTTTCTGACTTCGTGAAAAAAATGACTCTATGGAACCCTTAATGATGAACAGACAAGACAAAGGATGAAAATCAAAATCGAGCAATCTAAGGAGAAAACTAAGATCTTCGAAGGGGGCCAAAAAATATTCCCGAAAAATATTTTTGGGAATTGTTGCAGCAGCAACATGGGCACAAACGCAACTAATCCTTCCTTAACTAGGTTAAGGATGTCTACCTATTCTTCTGATTCAATCTAATGAGTCAATAGTTTTGGTAACGGTTGTAACCATACTATGGATAGGTGGCTGCAATTGAACCATTTGCTATGGAGTAAGCCTAAAATATTTCTAACCCACCCATTTTCTATTATTTGCAATTTGTAATCTGATATATCCATGGAAAAATTCAAAGCAAAATATAGACCATGACAAAGTCATTTATACAAAACATTTAAAATGTGATTCTCAAAGGTGGTTTTTAATATGCAAGTGATGCATATTAGTTAAGTTATATTTTTTCAAGGTATCTGCAAGTGATGCATATTAGTTAAATTTTTAATACAAAGTAATAAATTTGAAATTTTTCCCAAATTCAAATGCAGAGAAACACAAAGTGGAGCAGTGTAACAAATCCCTAAGAGAAGATGGTCATGGATAAATATTGATTATGTGTTTGTGGTTGTAACGAACTATAATCCATGCGATTAAACGCTTCCCTATTCGGTATCTTTCTCCATGGAGGAGACAATAGTTTAAACGTTAGTCTATGTCATCTTCCAGCTATAGATGGGGACTAAGATTTTATAGGAAACAAATTGAGAACCATATTATTGTTGCAAGTGTAGAAGGATCTACAAACTTTTATTAGGATAAAACAAACAGTACTAAGTAGATAATTTCTAAATTTTACGAGTAAAATATTTTGATTTTGATTTTTTAAATTAGCAGTAATATGTCTTATTCTTAAATCTGGGCTAATTATCAGGATAAAACATCAATGTTGCGGTCATTTGAACTAATTTTGGGTATGTCTTAGGCCCATTTACAACACCCTACTCTCCATCCTGGGAACATAAATAGTGATGAAAAGGATCATTCCTCATATTTGGGCATAATTAGCACTTTTCTGGGAACACCTCAGCCCCAAAATAATCCTAAAGCAGCTTTTTTGGCAGTCAAATAGCATGAAAAACAATCACATCAGTTTCGTTAAACCTCATTTCTATGCACTAAAACAACATACCCTAAAAACACTATTCAGATAAATATCACATCTTGAATTATGTAAAAGACACACATGCACAAATATCCCCTATTACTTCTATTGTGCAAATCATGTTCCAACCGATATAGGTATTATGACTTTGGAATTTAGATATTCTAACTCCAATATAGGTCCAAAGGATTTGGAATTTAGTTATTCCAATTTCAAATAGGAAATGTGTTGGAGTCATTATCCAACCCACACATATTTGTTTTGTCAATTTCACCTAATTACCCACTTATCCTAAGTATTGACTCAAATTACTAACATCAACATCAGCACACCAACACACTCCTTGACATCAGCATCAGCACCAGCACACTCCTTAAATCAAGGAGGCCAACTAAGCCTTCTCCTTCAATCAAAGAGGCTAACTAGGATTCCTCCTTCAATCAAGGATCAAATCTGGGTTAATCTGCTTGTCATAAGTGCACCAATTAGTTAACCGAATGTTGTTTCACCTAACAATCAGTTAAGCTGAGTTGGAAAGGTGCCTTCCTCATCTATTTTTCTATTTTGGGCTGATTTGAGTTAACTGGAGTGATTTAAGGCGCCTCCAACAACTTATGGTGACTCAGTTGAGTTCAGTTCACTTCATTGGAGCTGACTTGAGTTAGATATACACCCCCACCTACTGATTGACATGCAGTTGCATTTTATTCAGTTATACTTAGTCATTACTACCTTTGATTCATTTAGGGCTCAACTAGAGTCAATTATGGTTGTGATTAGTGGTTAACTGATGTGTTTAGTGTGGCTATCTGACAGCTAAGCCACTCTCATGTTTCCAATTCGAATGATTTCCTTGGGATTCAAATTCTCTTTCTATTCATGCAAGTATATCACATTATATCTCTATTTTTTATTATTGAATACATTCTTACAGTTGCAACTCCTAATTGCAGTGTGTTTCATGTCAAATTTCTTGTGCAATTGATTCTGAATGTCTATGAGTTGGTCAGTGATCCCAAGATTACTGCGACTCAATTTTCACCTGGTATCAGAGCCATGGAAGGACAAGGATCTGCTTCTTAAACAAATTCCTTGATGGATCTATGATGCATTTTGAGCAAAAATCTAAAAAATTCCAACACTGCAACAAAAGGTGAAGGTTTACCACATAAATCCTAAGCAAAGGAATTGTTGATCAAACTAGCTTAATTGACTAAGTTGGGTGCGATGCAAACGTGGAGAGTGTAGGATGTTTGACCTTGTGGTGCCCTTTTTGTGTTTTTGCGAGTTCTTTGAAAGACTTCTACTACATTTGCTACACCAGAAAAATGGCTTCTTCTATGGATCATCTTACCCTTTCAATTACCACCAATGGAAGGGACTCATGGAGATTCAATTGCATGCGAAGGGACTTTATAGAGTTACAATGGACTCTAAGATAGATCCAAACCATGTTGTAGACAAAGAAAGATACTAGAACAAGATGGATGAATATTTTGGGTTTCTATGCCAGTTGATTTCCAAATATCTTCATTTCCGTGTCACTGGTTTGAAGAATCCGAAGGAAATTTGGTATAAATTTGTTGATCTCTTTGATAAGAAAGATGACAAGAGGATTCATCGGCTATGGAATGAACTTATTTCTCTTCACCCAAGAAATTTTGAAACTCTGAATGAATTCTTCACCAAATTCAAGAACCTAGTGCTCCAGTTGAAGCAGTGTGAGCTGGAAAAAGAGGATGATAAACTCATTCTCTCCATTCTCTCCAAACTTGGATCGGATTACTTAGTTTTTGTTTCCACATTCCATACCGGGAAGCTAACAAACCCAAATTGGAAAATGTATTTTCTCAATGCCTTCATTGAGTCCCTCACAAATGAGCATGACAAGCTTGTGCATATGGTGATCATCAGATCCTCCAAAGATCAAGAACTATTTTCTTTGGGGGCCAAAGATATGAAGGGTAAGGGAAAGCAAAAGAATCAAAATACTAAGTTTGATGCTCTAAAGACAAAGGAGAAGAACCAGCAGCAAGATGAGCCTTCTGGCTCAAAGAAGCACAAAAACAAAGGAAACCAAGGCAAAGAAAAAGTCAAGTGTTCCTATTGCGAGAAGGGATTTCACCCTCAACATGCCCTCATGAAGAATTTTTTTGATGAAATGACTCTTCTCGTGGAGAGTAACAGTATCAATCTTCCTGAGAGTGTTCAGAAGAGAAATAATCGTGATCGGGACATCCAACAAGAAAGACAACATGCCCTCATGGAAAGTACTTTGAATCCTAGAGCTCTACTCATAGACTATGGTGCTTCAAACCATATGATGTCAAGAAAAGAATCCTTTTCATCCTTGGACTCCAACAAAAGCATTCCCATTCACATGGGATATGATTCTCAGATCATCTCGAAAGGAAAAGGTACTGTAAAACTTGAACATGGAAGCTTTTTTTATGTTCTACATGTACCCTCCTTGGCCTTCAATATGTTGAGAGTATATAAAATGACACAAACCAAAGTTCCCAAGGGAGTTACTTTCATCCTGAATGATTTTTATATCTGTTGATTGCATGGGCAGACCCGGGTTTACTATAATTAATCAACAACACCCCAAACTCACTGGCCCTTTCGGCAACAGACCGCAAAGCGATCTGAAGTCTCACCCAAAGTGAATCTAATGGGTAGGCCAAGACTCAAGTGTCTTGGACCAGGTTCTGTGCATCCTACTTCTTTCTCCTTACTCCTGTGCGCCACTAGGTCGACTAGCTCTGTGCATCGCACGTCCCCTTCTACTCGCAGCACTTTCACCCGTGCGATGCTCAACCCCGCACCAGTTGCTCGGTTCCCTCTCACGTCGCACAAATTCCACTCACTCGCAGCATTCCAATCCTTACTGCATCTCTGCGCACCGCGGAACACCCATCCTCTCCTCAACGCTAAACCCTCAGCTCGCAGTATCTCGCATCGCAGCTCCTCTGCCGATGCGATATCGCTTCTCTGGGATATCTTACCACTGCGACTCTACGCTCTTAACGTTGATTGCGCTGATGTGCGACACTCTACTTCTCAGAAGTCTATTGTGAGTAACTGGTAATTAGTGACAGACGTGAAAGAGTCCTTAAACAACCTACTGCAATACTTCGACTTATCCTTAGCCTTTTGCAATATTATGAACGAAACAATACATACATTCATCTACTGCCACTATCATTACATGCATAATAACTAGTAACAATAAGCAAATACAATCACATCCATTCAACACATAACACACAGATTTAACGTGGTTCACCCCCGGGCTGGGAGCTACGTCCACCAAACTGTGCTTCTATTATATATCTTGAGGGAAGTTAGCACAGTTTGTTGCACTACAATTGCAGCGCAAAGTTTCTCCTAGATCTCTGATCTTTTCTCTATATCCCTTCCCTCTCTGTTCTCTCTGCAAATGATTACATACAGACTCAAATGACTCACAGGCGACTATGTGTCTGGATCGTTACAACGCAGTCTGTCTGACTGATTCCTGAATCTACAAGACTATCAACTGATTGACTATCTACTGATTGATTAGCTACCCAACCAACCCTTTACAATACAAAAATGCAAGCTTTTATAGGTAGCCCAAAGGTCGTGCCATTACAACACTATGGGCCTGTCCCAACAGTAAACCCATACCCTAAATAGTGACAGTCGGTCCTCTCTGTCCTTGAGGTAGCCGCTTCCCGTCACACCGCAGCTCTCTGCAGTCTTCCATGCTTCCCGGCACCGACCATGGGTACTATGCACTGCTTCTCTTTCTATCCTTCGCCTTCAATGCTTGATCCTCATTGCTCCTTCTTGTTTATGAGGGTTGCTGAGCCCTCCTGTCTTCCCCCGCTGCCTTCAATGCAGTGGTTGAGATTTCTTCTCTCGGCCGCTCTTGTACCGTTTCCTCCTTGACTTTTCTATCCCAAAAGTCATGGTTTCCGGCTCTGCTCTCCAGCTGGAAACGTGCT
The DNA here is from genome assembly GCA_001517045.1 of Pseudotsuga menziesii. Lineage (NCBI taxonomy): Eukaryota > Viridiplantae > Streptophyta > Pinopsida > Pinales > Pinaceae > Pseudotsuga > Pseudotsuga menziesii. The sequence continues at coordinate 498,893 of LPNX010794485.1, read as the reverse complement.
ACACCATCGTAGCTCTGCCCTGTCCTTTTTCTGCTAAACTTCTCTCTTTCCGCCAAAACTAGCAGCTTCTTCTGTAGCTGCGGGATCTTGCTCCAACAGTCCCCTAACACTTACTTGTGGCTCGCCCCGAGCCACTACCAGCAGGTGTCTCCTGTTGTAGCTTCTCCTTCGCCTCCTGCGAAGTTTTCTGCAACTTATCCCGAAGTTCTGCAACTTCATTCTTCATCACCTCGGCACGCTCTTGTGCCGAATCAAGCAAGGTTTGGTTGATGTGGGAGTCCTCTGTTTGATCAGCTTGCTCACGGACAGTAGTGAACTCCTTCACCTTCTGCTCCACTGCGTCGACTAAATCGGTGATTTTCTCCTGGAAGGGTTGAAGCAGGTCGGTGATGTGCAACTCCTTTGTTCTCAATTGCTGGGCTGTTGGTGTCCCATAAGCTAGCATAGCGGAAACCCCTGGGCACTCCTCCTGGAATCTACGGGAACTGTGTATTGGGGGGCTCCTTCCAGCCCACGAATGCGCATAGGATAAGTAACCAGGAAAAGTGGAAAGGGTGGCTTGCCTGATCTTGGGCTGCCAAACAATCTTCCTGGAGCATATTTAATAGAAACAAGGACCAGTTAAACTGTTCTCCCTCCGTAACTTGTACCGCCAGGCTAATCACAGATCCTGTAACTTCCTTCGGTCGGACCTTGGTTAGCAATCTTCCCGCCAGCAGGCTGGCTGTAAATCTGAGTGTCTCGTTCTCGATACTAGTGATATCATAAGCCCTGCCTCCTCTCTGTAACTTGTATTTCTTTACTAAGGCCGGTGGTAACTTCGAGTCCTTGGTCTTCCCTGATATCTGTAAGTCGGGGAGCTTACCAGTTTTCGACAGCCCGGTGATGCGGTGGATCAAGTCGATGTTAAGGTCGACCTGACAGCCTAGCCAGAGATAGCCCCCGTGTAGACACGAGAGTAGGACACGTACCACAACATTGACCTCTGCACTGCGTCCAAAATGGGGTAACCTCAACAGGTTGAGCAGACCGGTGGGCTCGAGAATCTGGACATGTGGCATGGGAACCAATTCCTCTTTTGCTGTTCTCGGGTTCTTCTCATGTCTTAGATACTGGTCTGATTTGAAGTGGGGGTATGTCTTACCATCTGCTAGGTTGTAATCTACGAATTTGACAGTAGCAGCATACCCCACAAGATCGCCATTTTCCTTAACTCAAGAGTCTATTGGTGGGATAGGGACATCAAGCTTACCGGTCTTGGAGAGTTTGACCTCTGGGGCGCCTTCGACTTAGGGGAAGAGGTAGTCTGCTTCACTCACTATGTCTTCGTCCTGCTCCAAATTGAATTCCTCTGGGAGCTGAGACTGACTCCTTGTCTGTGGTGGTGGTCTGGTCTGTGAAGAACCCACTTGAACGTTCCTAATTGGTGTTGACATGGGAGCTGCCAGGCCAGTACGCTTGAATCTTCTCAGCAGCGCGTCCAGTGGTTCGTCCTCGGCCAGGAACCAGTCGGTGTGAGGCGGTGGGTTTGCAATGGTTGCAATGTCTGGAAAACTCGTTAGCTTATAATGGACTGGGCTCTGTACGAGGAAGATTGAGTTTGCACACTGCAATGTTTGGCTCTGTGAAAATGTAGTCCTTCCGATGAATAATGTCTGCTTTTTATGCCATGGATGATGGTCCCGGACGCAACGGTCATCTAGACTGAGCTCGTTGGTCATATTTATT
>LPNX010794485.1:456940-497020 GCA_001517045.1 Pseudotsuga menziesii | reverse complement strand
ACTAGTTCCTGGTGCGATGCCTCCTTTCAACTACACTGGGCATCTGCACTTCTGTACACTGTTCATGCTAGGATGGAAAGGGGGGAAGGTTGTCACTGTAGGTCTTAAGCCTACTGCCATTAATCCATGTGGGAAGAAGCTCCCCGTTCAACTGACTGAGTTGAATAGCACCTCCTTCTGTGACTTGCTGTATCTGATATGGCCCCAGCCAATGTGTTTTGAACTTCCCTGGAAACTTCAGGAATTTGCTGTCATATAGGAGCACTAGGTCTTCGATCTGGAAAGTCTTATTCTTAATGTGTCTATCATGCCATGCTTTTTCTCGTGCTTTCTGCACTGTCTGATGGAATCCGGCTATAAACCTGTCTTCTTCCAAGGTGAGCAGCTGTGCTAACCGTTCCTCGACCGTGGCTATATTAGTAATCCCGGTAATCTGAGCGACTCTTAAGCTAGGAAGAATATACTCCATAGGCATAACAGCCTCCTGGCCATATACCAAGCTGAAAGGTGTGTGTCCTGTAAGTTTCTTGCATGTGGTCCTGTATGCCCACAGCACAGCATTAACTCTGAGGTCCCAGTCGTTCCTTTGGTTATTGCAGATCTTCATAAGAGCATTTTCTAAAATCTTATTGAAGGCCTCCACCGTTCCATTAGCTTCTGGGTGGTAGGGAGTGCTCTTATAGTGTTGAATCTGGAATTCTTCTGTCAATGCCTCAATAGTGCTGTTCAGGAAGTGTGTGCCTTGGTCACTCATCAAAATTACTGGGCATCCAAACCTGCTGATAATGTTTTCAAAAAGGAACTGAGCAGCTATAGCGGCATCACAATTTCTCACTGCCTTGGCCTCTGCCCATCTGGTAAGGTATTATGTTCCAGTGATGATGTATCTCGCACCTGTGCGCTTTCCAGGTGGGTTGATTGGTCCCACAAAATCGATAGCCCATTTGTCGAATGCACGCAGTGTGACCTGCGGTTGCAGCGGCATTTCATCGTGGCGCGAGGGTTTTCCTACCCTTTGGCAGATATTGCAGCATCTGCAGAAGTCCTTTGTGTCTTTATGCAGTGTAGGCCACCACAAGCCTGCGTCTAGAATTTTCTGCGCAGTCGGTTTTCCTGCGTAATGTCCTCCTGCGGTTCCTGAATGAGCCTCTTTGATAATAGTGTCTTTCTCATGTGGCATCACACATCTGCGCAGAACTTCATCCGGGCCTAACTTGTATAGACATCCTGCAATGAGGGTGAATTCTGCTGCCTTAACAACCAACTGCTTCTTTTGCTGTTTAGTAAAGTCGTCAGGTGCTACTCCTGTGGTGAGGAAGTGCATAATGTCGGCATAGTACTCGTCTGTAATCTGTATCGAAAACAACGGCGCATCTGGCAGATTGTCTTCTAGGTTACTGGGCTCTTCTCCTGAGTCTAGCCGTGACAGGTGATCGGGTCCTGCATTTATTCTTCCTGGTTTCACAATGATTTCAAAGTCATACTCCTGGAAGAGGAGTAACCATCTGCAGATTCTCCCCCCTAACACTGGTTTATTGACTAGGTACTTTAATGCGGAATGGTCAGTAAACATTTTAAACGAGGCACCCAGTAGATAGTGCCTGAACTTCTGCAGTGCGTATACCATAGCTAATCCCTCCCTTTCTGTTGTGGTGTAGTTTTTTTCTGCTGTGGATAACTTTCTGCTGGAATATGCAATGGGATGGTCAAGGTCCCCTTCTCCTGGCTGGGTTAAGACGACTCCTAATGCGACGCCGGAGGCATCCACATGTACATGGAAAGGCTTAGTCCAATCCGGAAATACTAGGATGGGTGCTGTGACCATCTTCTCCTTAAGTATGTCTAGGCTCTTCTGGCATTCCTCGTTCCATAGGAATTTTACATCCTTTTTTAGCAGTTTCTCCATCGGTGCTGTAATCTTTGCGTAGCCCTTGATGAACTTTCTGTAGTAGCCGGTATGACCAAGTACTGTCCTCAGTTGCTTGACTGAATTAGGTGCTGGAAGGTTTACAATGATAGCTATCTTGGCGGGGTCTACCATCAAGCCTTGTCTGCAAAGAATGTGACCCAACAAGATACCAAATGGTGCACAGAATATACATTTTTTCAAGTTTAGAGAGATCTGGTACTGCCTACATTTTTCTAACATCAGTCTTAGATCGCCTATGTGCTTATTGATTAACCCAAATACAGTCCAATCATCAAAATATACTTCCAAGAATTTATGAATGTATTCTTTAAATACAGCAACTACTACTCTAGAAAATATAGCTGGTGCATTCTTAAGACCAAAGGGCATTACCGTATACTGGAACGAGCCCCATTCTGTTGCGAATGTAGTCTTGGATCGATCTTCTAGGTGTATTCTGATCTGGTGATAGCCTGAAAACCCGTAAGTGAAGGAGTAGACCTCTTGTCCTCCCACGTTGTCTAATACTTCGTCAGTGAACGGTGTTGGAAATGGATCATGAAGTGATGCATCGTTGAGTTTTCGTAGATCAACACAGATCCTTATTTCCCCTTTTGTTTTCTTCTCTTGCCCTACCATAGGGCTAACCCATTCGCTTTCCTCTATTGGTTCAATAATGCCTGCTGCTAGCATTTTATCAATTTCGTCCTTGACCTTTTCTTTGTATCGCGGGTTCAGTCTGTATGGACGCTGCTTAACTGGTCTAGCATCCTCTTTTAGTGGTATCCTCATGACTCCCAAGTCTCCAACTATTCCTTTCATCTCCATGAACTTGGTGGGAAATAGGTCTTGATAATTATGTAGTAGATCTGCAATCTGTCCAACTGTTTCATCGTTCCAGTAGTCTCCAATAGAGGCAAACTTAGGTTCTTCGTTTGTACCAATATTGATCTTTTTGATCTTGATGGGATCGGTGATCGCTGGAATTTCTAGCTGTGGTCCCTCCACTTCACGAGTGCCTTCTGATTCTAGAATGTTGGTATTGCGAGGATCCTCATCCGCTTCCTCTGATTCTGATGTAAAGTTATAGCATTCCAATGCCTCTTCTAGCTGGGTAATCCACTCAGGTTGGACTGGTACTGAGATAGTGTGGTCCTCAAAAATCTTTGTCTTGATGATATCTAGGGCCTGGGCAACACTTGGATGTTCTGATTCAAATGCAAAGGTAAGTAGGAAGCTGTCTATCATAAGCGACCATGTGGTTTTTCCCTTTCACAGCTCGGTCTCTGTATACCAATTCCTTGGAATTGTGTCCAATGTGTGAATGAATCTGTGAACCCATTCATCCTCTGGAACATTCGACCAGTTTTGTTCACATATCTGAATGTGTACCCTGGGGTCAGTTTCTCCTGTGTATTTGTATTGAGCATACCTTCTGTCGTCGGAAAATCTGATTGCCATCAGTCTTTTGATGTTATCCCATGATGCGATGTTTTCTTTATGCGCGTACCACCATCTTGCAGGTGTGGCTCTAACTGCAAGGTCCATAGCTGCGATCCTCTGTTCAGGGGGGGTTTGTTGCTCAAATTGTTCAAGAAAATCTTGGATGTCTGCCAAGCCATGATATGATGGAGTCTCAGTGATCTCGGCACCAATCCATCGCAGTGACTTACTTATAAACGCACATCTGCGCGATGATACTTCGTAGAGTCTGTTCTGCCAGTTTTCTAGACCAACATCCAAATCCGAAGAACATGAACTATTGCATTTCCAACTAATGTGCCCCTCTGCAGTGGGATTGATATAGTCATTTTGGTTTGCTGTCATCTGGTAGAGACTCTCCATATTATGTGCCTCGTCCTCTGCTCAGATAGGTTCGATATATCTAGGTCCTTGGTAAGGATCCAACGGTGCGATGACCCGGATCCGCGCATCCTCAAAGGTCATTTGTCTTTTCTTTAGGTCAATGACAGCTTTGCTGCCAATTGCCCAATCAATACTCAGTAGTGCTGGATATGGTCGACTGTCACCAATGATTTCTATGACCTCGAAGTCCACGAAAGTACAGACTCCGTCAATATCAACTGGCACCTGCGATAATCGACCCAATGGTGATACTCGCTGCTGATTAGCTAGTCGTAGGTGGATAGGTGATAGGGCTAGCTGAGGACTACCCATCTGTTCCCACGTTTGCTTGGTTAGAACGTTCACCTCTGATCCTAGGTCTAAGACAACCTCATCCATTTCGAAGTCACCAATCTGGGCTGTGAATTTCATCTCTCTTCCTATCCTTGCATGTCTTGTAATATTATGGACAGCGTGGTGTGCATTGTCCGAGAGAGAGGGTTGCTGACACTGGTCTATCATACACTGTAGCTCACCAACAGCTTTATCATTTCTCAGGAGTTTCAAGAAACTGTGCAGGAAGGCTTGTATACTTCCTGTCGATTCATCCTCATCACATCTTCCGGATGTTGTGGCTTGCTGTGCCTGCTCAGGGTTATTGCTACAAGGTACTTGCTGCGGTACGCCCCTAGACGGCGGTACCTGTGGTCCTGCTAGTGGATTTTCCTCAAAGGAAGCCTTAGCTTCGTGAAAGGTCTCCTTATTCTGTTGTAGGTTGAGTGCAGTTGCTTTAGTAGGAGCTCTGCGCACCCACTCCTGACTTGTGTTTTGTCCGGTCTCCTGCGATGTGCCACTGGTGGAAACACCACTCCGTGTCACAATGTTAACTGCTGGTTCTGGTTCCTTAGGTTCAGCAGCAATGAGCTGGATATTCTTGTGTGCAACTGGCTTAGTATATCTGATCTTAGCTATCAAGATGGGACACTCTTCTATGGTATGATCGTAGGATTTGTAGTAATTACAAGTAGTAGTGGCGTTCTGGCAGTCCCTAGCATAGTGTTCGACAATTCCACAATTATAACAAGTGACTAGTCCACGACCTTGACCAAAACCTCCTTCTCTTGTAAAGCCTCCTCCTCGGCCTCGTCCTCTGTATCCTCCTCCTCGGCCTCCGTACGGCTGAGCTGGCTGTGTTCCTGTTGCTAGGCCCTGTGCGTCTACTTGGAATCTGTATACATCCTGTGTTCTTTCTGACAGGAGATCATAAGCTCGGAAATCTTGTGGATCATGTCCGACGGATTTACAGAAAATACAATAGAGATTTTTGGGTGTCTGGACATACTTTTGAAGCAAAGGGCATTGCTGAGGTGGATGTCCTTGAGTTCTACATATTTCACACCATGGCCCTCGTGTTTGTGGTAAGGGGTTAGGAGCCCCTGACGCTAAATATTCTGCAAAGACTGGACATTTGTCTTTACTGTGGCCCTGTTCTCTGCACTTTATGCACCATATGTCTTGCATAGCCTCTTTCCCTTTTTTAAGTTCGTGTATCTGTAAGGTGAGGTTGGCCAACTGGGTCTGTAGAGTTGTCATCCCTGTACTGGTTTCTGCTAGAGGTGAAGCCTCTAGTTTCATTGCCATCTCCAGCGCTTCATCTTGAGTAGTGAGTTTCTGTTGCATTAGTGGCACTTTGATGTGGGGGAGCAGCACTGCGATAAACCATTCTTTATGCTGCTCTGGTGCAAAGTCGAAACTTACTTGGTCTATAAGAGCTTTGAATTTCTGGTCAAAGTCCCAGACTGACTCTGATGGTAGTTGTTTAATATCTTTAAGCTCTGTAATGCACTGAGACTCGGATTTAGGTTTCTTGAACTCTTTAATCATGGCGTTCTTGACCTGGGCGAGCGTCTTGGGTAATGTAGTATACTTTATATACCATGTCAAGGCTCTGTCTCTAAGTGTGGTAACCAACTGTACAAGTTTAAGGTTATCATCGTTGATTGTTTTAATGGTCCACATCGCTTCACATAGGAACCAGTGTTGTTCTGGGTCTTCTGCTCCGGTACCTTTGAAAATAGGTAACTTCATGTCGTCTCCCATTCTATTTCTCTGTGGTGGGTTCTGACTGACTGGAGTACTACCACTCAGCGGTGTAGGTGAAGGTGTTGTAATGGGAGTAGGTACTGACTGTGAACTACTAGATGGAGTACCTACGGTATTATTCTGAGTCCCTGTCTGCTTCTGTGGAGTATAGGGGTGGTAAGGGATACCCCCCTTGGGTTCTTCAGTGGTACTAGGGCTCTGCTGTCTAATACTGTGTGAACTGTTTTCAAATATATCAGAACTAAATTCTACTTTATACTTCTTTCCACTCCGTGTCCGTCCAATGTCATCAAAGTCACTTTCAAACTCTTGTGACATTACTAGCTTTACTTATTCATCTGAGACTAGATCCATTGTTCCTTTTTCATATAGCAACATTTTAAGGGACAAGTTTAGAGATCTTAGGTACTTACCGCGATATCCTTTGAAGAAGTATCGTTCGGCGGCACTGAAGCTCTTTCTTTGGTCAACTGCAAACTCTGTAACGTAGCCTTCTAGCACACTGGTGAGCCAGAAGTCCACTGCTCTCGTAATCGGGTTGTCAAGGTTCTGTACGGTCTGAATCAGCTCCGGTGTCCAGACAATGTTTCTCTTCTTCTTGAAGGTGTTGCTATCTGTCAACTTGGATAACCAATCGAAAAGATCGTTTCCGTAGGTTACAAAAAATATAGCGTGTATGTCTGAAGCGATGTGCTTTTCTAGCCAGGCCTCTGTGCTTAGTCTCGGACTTCTGTTCTCTTTCTTGGCGAACTCCATTAAGTCTGAATCCAGCCACTGGTGGAATTCTTCTCGCGTAGGATGCCAACAGAACATGGACTCCCAGTCGTTTAAACCGGCAACGGAACCATTTGTTGATTGCATGGGCAGACCCGGGTTTACTATAATTAATCAACAACACCACAAACTCACTGGCCCTTTCGGCAACAGACCGCAAAGCGATCTGAAGTCTCACCCGAAGTGAATCTAATGGGTAGGCCAAGACTCAAGTGTCTTGGACCAGGTTCTGCGCATCCTACTTCTTTCTCCTTACTCCTGTGCGCCACTAGGTTGACTAGCTCTGCGCATCGCACGTCCCCTTCTACTCACAGCACTTTCACCAGTGCGATGCTCAACCCCGCACCAGTTGCTCGGTTCCCTCTCACGTCGCACAACTTCCACTCACTCACAGCATTCCAATCCTTACTGCATCTCTGCGCACCACGGAACACCCATCCTCTCCTCAATGCTAAACCCTCAGCTCGCAGTATCTCGCATCGCAGCTCCTCTGCCGATGCGATATCGCTTCTCTGCGATATCTTACCACTGCGACTCTATGCTCTTAACGTTGATTGCACCGATGTGTGACACTCTACTTCTCAGAAGTCTATTGTGAGTAACTGGTAATTAGTGACAGACGTGAAAGAGTCCTTAAACAACCTACTGCAATACTTCGACTTATCCTTAGCCTTTTGCAATATTATGAACGAAACAATACATACATTCGTCTACTGCCACTATCATTACATGCATAATAACTAGTAACAATAAGCAAATACAATCACATCCATTCAACACATAACACGCAGATTTAACGTGGTTCACCACCGGGCTGGGAGCTACGTCCACCAAACTGTGCTTCTATTATATATCTTGAGGGAAGTTAGCACAGTTTGTTGCACTACAATTGCAACGCAAAGTTTCTCCTAGATCTCTGATCTTTTCTCTATATCCCTTCCCTCTCTGTTCTCTCTGCAAATGATTACATACAGACTCAAATGACTCACAGACGACTATGTGTTTGGATCGTTACAACGCAGTCTGTCTGACTGATTCCTGAATCTACAAGACTATCAACTGATCGACTATCTACTGATTTATTAGCTACCCAACCAACCCTTTACAATACAAAAATGCAAGCTTTTATAGGCAGCCCGAAGGTCGTGCCATTACAACACTGTGGGCCTGTCCCAACAGTAAACCCATACCCTAAATAGTGACAGTTGGTCCTCTCTGTCCTTGAGGTAGCCGCTTCCCGTCACACCGCAGCTCTCTGCAGTCTTCCATGCTTCCCGGCACTGACCATGGGTACTATGCACCGCTTCTCTTTCTGTCCTTCGCCTTCAATGCTCGAGCCTCGTTGCTCCTTCTTCTTTATGAGGGTCGCTGAGCCCTCCTGTCTTCCGCCACTGCCTTCAATGCAGTGGTTGAGCTTTCTTCTCTCGGCCGCTCTTGTACTGTTTCCTCCTTGACTTTTCTATCCCAAAAGTCATGGTTTCCGGCTCTGCTCTCCAGCTGGAAACGTGCTACACCGTCGTAGCTCTGCCCTATCCTTTTTCCGCTAAAATTCTCTCTTTCCACCAAAACTAGCAGCTTCTTCTGTAGCTGCGGGATCCTGCTCCAACAATATCTCAGGTATTGCATCTGGGAAACTCATTGCAACAAGCATAGAAAATCAGCATGCTAAGGCCTATGCGTTTTCCAAGTTTGTGGTGGATGCAAAGCCCACAACTATTCTGAGTCATGGGAATGAGGTCAGTAGGATTTGGCATGATATATTTGAACATTTGAAATTCAAATATTTGCAACAAATTAAAAAACATACCATGGTTGAAGGTCTCCCAGCCATCAAATCTTCCAGTGGAATTCGTAAAGGTTGCATTGTTGGCAAACACTCTGAGCACAAATTTGATCGGGGAAAGAGAAGCTGTGCAAAAAGTATTTTGGGGCTGATCCACTCTGACATCAGTGGGCCCATGCCTAAAACCTCCATGATTGGTTCAAGGTATGTGCTCACCTTTATTGATGACTTCACCAGATTCATTTGGGTTTTCTTCCTAAATAAAAAATATGAGGTTCTTGAAAGATTCATTGAATTCAAGGCATCTGTGGAGAATTCCTCTAGGAGGAAGATAAAGTATCTGATATGTAAGAATGGAGGGTAGTATATCAACTCTAATATATTTCAAATATGTGCTAAATATGGGATCCAAATCCAACACTCCATTCCCTACACACCTCAGCAAAATGGTGTAGAGGAAAGGAAAAACCGGGCCCTGAAGAGATGACAACCTACATGCTGGAAGCCAAAGGTTTGGCTGCAAATATTTGGGTTGAGGAAATGAATTTTTCTACTTACATTCAGAATAGGTTACCTCACTCTTCTGTTAAAGGAAAAACTCCTTTTGAAGCATACTTTGGGCACAAACCAGATGTGTCCAATTTCATAGTTTTTAGGTCCGCTGCTTGGACCCGAATTCCACTTGACAAGAGGAAGGATTTGCAACCATAGAGTATTGAGTGTGTATTCATTGGGTGTATATAGAAATAAAATGGATAAAAAATTCTGAATATCATAAACACACAAATATCCATCGAGATAAGTGTTCGCTTTGAAGAACCTTTCCAAGAGGTGGAACTAGTCGAGGAAGAAACAACTGAAATTCCCTCATGTTCTACTGATCATTCTGATGATGAAAATGGGAGTGAAGGATCTGATATTTAATATCTAATATCTGATATCAGTGAAAATAATGTATCATACTCTGAATCATATTCAAATGTTCCCACCGATCTCCCAAAATGGGCCAAAAAGACACTCACTTCCGCTAGGACAAACATTGGAAATCTTGCTAATCCAAGAAGAACCCGGTCAGATTTTCAAAGAGAAGGTATTTATCTTTCTTGTCATGATTCCTTGCTGTCTAATACCTGTTATTTTATGATTGGGTATGATCCAAATTCCTATTACCATTCTTGTAAATATCTGAGATGGCAAGTTGCAATGGATGCAGAGTTCAACTCTCTCTGGAAAAATGCAACTTTGGAGCTAATTTCCCTTCCACTTGGGATGACACTGGTTCAAGCAAGTGGGTATATTGGACAAAGGTTTCTGTATATAGAACAACTTTCAATTACAAATAATTTCTGGTTGAAAAATGGTTCTCCCAATTCCAAGGAGTGGACTATCATGAGACCTTTGCACTGGTGGAAAAGATGGATTCCATAAGTCTAGTTTTGGCTATTACCGCATCTAAGCACTGGGAGGTGCATCACATGGATATCAAGAGTGATTTTATTCATGGATAATTGCAAGAGGAGATATAAATGAAGCATCCTGAATTCTATACATCATATCATTCCTTGGTGTGTAAGTTGCATAAATCTTTATATTTGTTGAAACAGGCCCCAAGATCTTGGTATGCCAAAATGGATGCCTTTCTGCTCTCACAAAACTTCAGAGATGTAAATCTGATCCTAATTTATATTTTCAAAAGTATGAGGGTAATATCCTGATCATATTATTGTGTGTGGATGATTGTTTAATAACATGAATCACACTTGCTTCGATTGCCTTTTTAAAAACTCCTCTTCATTATGCTTTTGAAATGAGTGATTTGGGCCTGCTGAGATAGTTTATCGGGCTTAAAATATCTCAATACTATGATTGGATAATGGTAACTCAGTCATAGTATATTGCATACCTATTAATTAAGTTTAAAATTTATGATTTCAAGGCTACACCATTTACTTTCCTGTCAAGAATCAGTCTTGAAAAGGGAAAATCCACGCCACCCATGGATTCCACTATTTACCGCCAGTTGATCGGAAGCTTGCTATAATTGACACATTAAAGTCCTGCATTTGTTATTCCATGAATTTTGTATCAATATATATGCAGCAGCCTCATGAGATCCATTGGAAGGAATTCAAGAGGATCCTTCACTATAGTCAGGGCACTAGATCCTACGACATTCACTATGTTGCAGATTCTGAGCTAGAGTTGGTCGGTTTTACAGATTCTGATTGGGAAGGGGATACCATAGAATGGAATTCAAATTTTGGGTATGTGTTTATGTTTGTTGGTGGCACCGGTTTCTATTCTAGCAAAAATCATGTTTCCATTGCACTTTCTTCAACAGAGGCCAAGTACAGGGGAGTAGTAAATGCTTGCATCCAAGAAGTTTGGTTGCAAGCAATTTTGTTTGAGTTTGAGATTGGTAGTTATTTATCCACAATCATATTTTTTGATAAATTAGTGCTATAAAGATATCAATGGATCTAGTTCAGTGGAAGAGGAACAAACATGTTGATATCCACATGCACTACATCATGGAGTTGGTGCATGATAAGACATTCTACAATACTGCCCTACAGATGAGCAGATTGCAAATATTTTCACCAAGAAATTTACTGAGAAAATGTTCACTTACCTCCGTTCACTATTGGGGGTGATTTCATCAGGGTGAACAGTTACTTCTTTAGTGTTTAGCTTAAGGGGGGGTTTTGTTCCCACTGGGTTTTTCCCTTTTCCTCACATAGAATTATTTTAAGCATTCTAGAGAACTTTTTTGTACAAGGTCACCTATGGCTGTTGTTGTCAGGTCCCTAGAATTTTATTTTTACTCCACATGAGTATAGATTAAGGGGTGGGTTTGGAGTCATTATCCAATCCACACATCTTCATTTGAATTTTTTTTCTAATTACCCACTTATCTTGAGTATTGAATTGAATTACTGACATTAGCATCAGCACACCAGCACACTCCTTGACATCAGCATTAGCACCAACACACTCCTTCAATCAGGGAGTGCAACTAAGCCTTCTACTTAAATCATGGAGACTAAGTAGGATTCCTCCTTCAATTAGGAAGAAAATCTAGGTTGATCTGCTTGTCATAAGTGCACCAATTAGTTAACTGAATGTTTTTTCACCTAACAATTAGTTAAGATGATTTGGAAAGGTGCCTTCCTCATCTATTTGTCTATTTTGGGATGTTTTGAGTTAACTGGAGTGATTTAAGGCATGTCCAACAACTTCTAGTGACTTAGTTGAGTTCATTTCACTTCATCGGAGCTAACTTGAGTTATATATGCGCCCCCACCTACTGATTGACATGCAGTTGAGTTCTATTCAGTTAGGCTCAATCATTACTGCCTCTGATTCAGTTAGGGCTCAGTTAGAGTCAATTATGGTTGTGATGAGTGGTTAACTTATGTGTTTAGTGTGTCTAACTAACAGTTGATTGACTCTCATGTTTCCAATTCGAATGACCTCCTTGGGATTCGAATTGTACTTATATTCATGCAAGTGTATCACATTGTATCTCTATGTTTTATTATTGAATACATTCTTACAACTGTAACTCCTAATTGTAGTGTGTTTCATGTCAAATTTCTTGTGCAATTGATTATTAATCTCTGCGAGTTGTTCCTTGATCCCAATATTACTGTGACTCAATTTTCACAAAATTAAGGTGCATTTCACATCCTAGTGTAATGGAAATGTGTTCTCGTGGAACACCTTACCATAAATACTCAAAAAAATATTTTTAAAACCAAATGGAAGTGTATTTTTCTCTCTTAACCCTAACCTAACTCAAACTTTAACAAATAATAGTGAATAGATTTCTATTACTGCAAAAGAGGTCAAGCCAACTTTATATTCTAAATTCAAAGATGATACATTACAATGCATATTTGAAACTCGCACTTATAGCAAAGAAAGACTTGAGATTAAATTTCCATCATTAAGGATATTGAATAATCTATGTAGTTTGGCTGCTCAAATGATTGTGAAGTCATTAGATGAGAAATAGGTTCACAAGTGGGCTTGAATAACATGTGTATTGAGCTGTATTACCAAGAATTCTCCTGAGTACAAAGTATTGATTATTGACTGTATTCTTGGAGGAATTGGAGGAAATCCCACATATATTCTATTTCATCTTTTGAATCATGACTTGTTGCTGAAAATTTCAAGGGGATTTTACTTTTGATGCACAATGGTTATTGTTGAAATTTTTGAAGGAAATAGTCTTGGCAATGGTCTTATAGCCATCATGCCTAAGTTGTTTGCTAATACCCTTGTTGACACTCTAGGATTTGGTCCAGTTTTGAGTGATTGATGTTGCAACATGCTTCTTAGGTATAGTGATGGTCAATGAAAGAACTTATTGTATTCATTTAATGGAGTCATCACTCCTTTAGGTTATTGGTTGATTATGTTTGATTTTTACAAATAAAATCCTAATCTTCCTCCTTTTGTTACACTCATATTCTTATGACGGTAAAAAAACATTGTTACCCACCATTGTTTTGTTTATGAATGTGCCTCTGCTTGTGGCATGTACACTATGGTCTATAATAAGTTGGGATACTTAGAGTTGATCCCCATCCGTCATCACCCTATGTGGAATTTTATTTTGACACATTTGGTATCATATTAAAACCTAGAGTGCTAAATGGGGAGAGTTGGTAGTCTTCTTGTTACACAGTAGGATAAGAAAAAACCAAGCAGTAAAATATCACTAAGACACATACTAGTTTATTGAATTTAGCCATAAATTTAACATCCATCATCACCATTCATATTGATCATATGAAGTGCACAATCAACCAATGGTTGTTGACATGATTTCTTCCTAAAATTCATAACATAGTAGATACTGATTTTTAAAAAATAAAAATCCATGATTGTAAGCTACACCCTTACAACCATCTATAAATGTTGAGCCACTAGATTCATGAAATAGTATTAGAATTAATAATAACTGATAACCTACCCTTGTATGATTAACATAACATAGCTAGTCTATCCCAGATAAATACTGTTACCACCAAAGTTGTACTTAGTGGTTTTTTATCAAGTGAGCCTGGTTAACTGAACAAAGATTCTTTGTTCGGACTTCAGAAGACCTTCAGAAGTACTTCTGGGAAGTGCTTGATGTATTATATCACATGTTCATACCCCACGAGGGAAGTGTAATAAATGTTCTAGCATGATAGTGTTTGTAAAAGATTCGGTCTCTTATGCTTTATTTGTTAATCCGATCAGCCTAGGGTGTTTTTTTCCCTTGGTTATTAATTGTTGTTAAATAAACAACTGATAATTTTTGAGTTTTTCACTCCATACCTCCAAATTTGGGGTGGTCAGCTTGGCATTTAGGCCAATTGAGGTTATTAGAGTCTATGTGTCAATGTATAAATGTGCTAAGCATCATGTTCGAGTCATATGAACATGTCTAAGACCCCCTAGGGTTTTTCAACTTTTTTGAATTTGTAATTTTTTCAGTGTTTTTTATTAAAATTTAATTTTTCCAAAACTTAGGCTATTTTTTAATAGTTTAATTGGAAAAATTGGTTTTGTAATAAAGGTGGGCCAAATAATAAGCTCCAGTCATGTAGATGCTCACTTTCAAGCTAAGAGCACCATGTAAACCCATGGACCCACATTTTTCAGGTTTTGAGTGATTTTCCATCACTTAGGTCAGAAAACCCAAAAAATCAATTATTGATTATTTTAACTAATAAATTGATGATAATGGAGAAAATCCAAAATACTATATCAGTGGATTCTCAGCCGATTTGATTGAATCAGTCAGATCTGAACTTGATTGACTGGATCTAACAAATCCTTGACTGAAGGAGCTGATTTGGATAGATCCATAGTTTATAGTCAGCATCCTTTATGGGGAATTGCACCCTCTCTCTCTCCTCCACACATGTGGGCTCTCCTGGAATCTCTGTGGATTGATGTGTCAGTCTGTGGGTTGATGTGTTAGCCCAATCAACCCCCCATTGACAAGTAGGCTCAGTTCGGTTTCATATCAGCATTGATTAACTCTCCCTCAGCTGCAGTTGTCTGTCTCCTTGGGATTTGTGCCCACCCTGGGCTAGATCTCCTATTTTTTGTATAAATAAAGTTCAGGCTGCCTCTTCCAATCTAGTTAGATATGGATTGAGGATCTATTTCCATTGTAATACTGCTATATTTTTATTGTGAATAAAGAAGCTTTGGAGGCTATACCATGTAGTGCATGTGTTTGTGTGGATTCCCAGCATCATGCTGCTAATGTGGTAACTACAATTTCTTTCCAATTTCTATGTTGCTTTCATTTTCTGGCTTCAAGGATTCGGTTGAATCAAGTAAGTGTTATCAACCCAAATGGCACTTCTCCATCTGAGTGTCGACATTACATATGTTGGTACACAAAAGGACACTGTAAGATTGAAGTTTTCCAAAACACTATAGATGGGAATGACATGAGATGCATTTATCCTTCAACCAGCTTGCCATATTATTTTTCTAAGTGTTGATTGTTGTACGCGACTATCTTCATTGAAACTCGCGTACGTATGTGACTATTCCTATTGACAACTCGTGTACTGTACGTGACTATCTCCATTACAACCCGCGTATAGATTGATATGTGGGTTCCCTTTAAGCAACTCGCATGTCATACACGGTTTGCCTATATTAATAGTCGCGTACATATCCATTCGACATTAAAAAATATAAATCACGATTAATGGAGATTAGTTGAGCCCTAATCATTAGCCATCTCATTTGTCTCAACCTCCTCAACCTTTGAAACTGCTCTATTTCCAAAAGTATAAATAGATGTCTTGGGGAGGGCATTAATCAATCAATTTTGGAGAGAAAATTTATGCTGGTGGTATATCTTCAGAAGTCTTGGAGTAGTAGAACTCATAATCCTTTGGTTGCAGAGGAGTCGTTGTCTCAGGAATTGGGTTGTACACTTATCTCATTCACTGATTGTTAATAAATAGAATTCTTCTTCTAACATTGTGTTGAGTCTCTTTCATGTATTAGGATTGATGAATATATTTGATTAAGCACTATATATGTTGTTTATCTAACCTATTATATATACATGTATACGATTGTACTTGAATAATTTTCTCTTTGTAGGTGAAGGAGGTGCATCCTTGAAAGCTTTGGAGAGAAGCAGAGCGGAAGAATATCAAGCTTGGATCAATCGTCGGTCATCGAGTGAGTCCAATATTTATTCCTATTTCCTTTCTGCAGTTAGCTAAATCTAATTGTCTGCAAGTTTTAGAAGTAAGTTGGTAACCCCAAACCCTAGGTTACAAGGGTGTTCATTCCTGAACAACATAACTGGCGACTCCGCTGGGGAGCCCAGACTCTTATGGGTTAACTCTATAGATCCTTGCCCAGACTTTGCTTTGATTCAGTGTGTGGTGTTTTGTCTTGGTTCAGACTTGTAGTGCTACTTTAAAGTACTTTATAATTTTTATTTATTTTTGAAAAATTTAACTCCTGTACGCAGGTTGTTGTACTACACAGTCGTGTACAGAGGTCTGTGTACGTGGGTTGCGCTATTGCACAGTCATGTATAGTATGGGGGTTTCTCTTGTACACAGTCGCATACAAGCCTAAGAAAAAAAAAATTAGGGTTGGGTTACTTGTCCCT
Source organism: Pseudotsuga menziesii (assembly GCA_001517045.1). Taxonomy (NCBI): domain Eukaryota; kingdom Viridiplantae; phylum Streptophyta; class Pinopsida; order Pinales; family Pinaceae; genus Pseudotsuga; species Pseudotsuga menziesii. The sequence goes on along the minus strand of LPNX010794485.1, from coordinate 480,949 downwards.
GTCCTTTTGTGGATTTTGTCTTGCTTAGTGCTATTTAATATTACCATTGCACTATAAGTTTGATGACCCTGTTAACCATACTTTGTTCTTTCTATTAAGCCCTTGATTTTTTATTTTTTGGATTGTTTTTCTGTTAGCAAGTTGAAGTGCAATGACGTGTTGGGTGAGAGGTTCAAGTGCTAGTTGTTTGAATCAGTGGTCAGGGTTCTAGACACCATTTATCCTTTTCTATCTTTAGATAGTGTTGGTTTGTCACTTGCCTTTGATTGATTTTAGTGATTTCCATTCATTGTGTCTTCCCAAGCTAGGTTTCTTCCAAGTCTTTCTTAGGTGGTTGATCTTTGGTTTTATGAATCTGCTTTACTTCATTTTGCTTACTTTATATAGTTAATTTATTCAAGCATACTCAAGAATTTTTCATTTAGGTGCATAGTAGTCTTTGAGGAATTTGAAAAGTGAAAAGAAAACGTTAGAAACTTTTGCATTTGAATTGCATATAGTAGTTTTATTTTCAATTTTTAAATAAAATATCAAAAATTACAAAAATATAGTCTTAGTTTACTCTTTATTAGTTGCATTTTCATCAGTTTATATTTACAAAAAAAAAGAAAAAAAGAGAAGCTTATTTTAAATACTGATAATTTGCTTTGTAATTATACACCTGTTGTTTTTACATTTCTTATCGAGTCAATAACATCATAGTCTTTCACTCCACTTGCCTTCTGAGTGAAAAATAGCCCTTAAAATGAACTCTATAATTAAAATTTATTAGTAATTTTTGTTTTATAGGACCATACACCTACTAGATTAGGCTAGACTTGTGGGATAAGAAGTGTAAACTCCCCACAAGTATTTAAATTCAGACACAGTGGGCCAATCGATAGGTAAATCCTTCTCTTTATCGATAGTATCTGGGAATCTCCTCTCAAATGGGAGTCAAGAACGAGGCCATGCGGAGGCATTGGACTGAGGAGATAACCCTCTGATTCCTTATTGAAACGTAAACCAAGGTTTTTATGCATCTGGGGATTTTATCCTAGATAGAGTTTTGGGCTCAGCTACCCTGCCCATGCGTATGAATCAGGCTTGCAACTATCTCCCCGGACTGTTGGTATAGTTAAGGTAGCCTCTAGTCTCTTGACATCTAGGGTTTATGCACAGGTAAAACAAAAGGCTATTTCTGGTTCACCTTGGATGGGCTTGGAAGGTAACCCTTGTTGAAAGTGTAGGAGGGTGGTGGGTGATTCCTCTGCTTATGCCTAAGAACCTATTCAAGGATGCGAAGAAACTGTCTTTCAGTTTTCTTCAGGAAATCATATCTTGTACACCTTGTGATTGTTGAGACTTTATGAATTTTTATAGTGATTTCTCTGTGGTTTGTCTGTGTTTAGCCAACCTTAGGGTTTGAAGCGTAAAATTTACAATCATGGAGGACCAACCTATTAGAAGGTCATGAAGGTTGCAAAACCTTCCTCCGCTTATTACATTGGAACCTCCACCTCCCCCTCAAAGGCAGAGATTGGACACAGGCGGTTCTTTTGTCCCAAAAAGATTGTAAAATATACAAACAAATATATAAATTAATTAATACATCAAATGTGCTTTAATAATGTCAATTTTAATTAATAAAACCATAAAAATGATAATAATAAATATATTTCATATAAACCTTAAATTCATACATACCTGAGCTGAATAGTGATCTGCATGACATAAAATATACATAAAGATAATAAAACATATGTTTAAATAAGTAATTTAATTACCAAAAATGATAACAATTCTAGGATTAACATTCCACCAAACCGAAGAAATGCTAGGTCCCATTAAGCAAAAAAAATAACAACAAATCACACTGTCATTGCGAATTTTCAAACTTGAGCCAGCAATGAGCATATACATAAGTAAGTAAATTCATAAGGTTTAAAAATTAATTCAACCATGTCCAAAGTAAAACTTTGGGCAAGTTGAACATATGACATGAAAAATATAAATCACATTTATAATCAAGAGAGTTAGTCAATTAATAGTTTACATGCATGATTGGGTAAAAGGATAGGATTATCAAATAACAAAATGATAAGAAGAATTTCTAAGCATCCATATGAAGGTGAAAATTATTTGCCATAAAAACAAAATTTGTTTAGCAAATTTTAATTATAAATACTAAAATATTACAATGTTTTATTTAGATTGTGATTTGGTATTTCATTTGGACCTTCTTTTGGTTCTTCATATGGTTCTCCATATTGATTTTTCTATAAAAATACGCTTCGTTCTATAATCAAATTCCACTGCTTGTATTATTGTGAAAAACACTTATCATTTGTAAGAGATAAATAGATCGATCATAAAAAGTGAAAACAATCTAATTTTTCAAATCCATCTTCCATCTTCCCCCAAACCAAAAATATGGCGTGTCCTCAAGCCATAGAAGAGAGAAGAATTCATTGTTCCAAAAAAAGTAAAAATTAAAGAGTTCTATCATGCTGTTGATTATTTTGTAAAGAAAATAGGAAAAACTAACTAACTAGTAGACGGAAAGTGATTTAGATATGTATATTCATGAAAAATATAACAGTGCTTAGAAAGGCTACGTAAATGATAACAAATGAACCAAAATAATTCCACGGGAGAAACTAGTCATCTATGCCTCATTTTAAAGATATCTTGTCGTCACAAAATATTTAAGTGTACCTTGGAGTATGTGAGATTTATAGCTATGGGTCCCATTTCTAGGATAATAACATCCTAGGTATATGCTAAATTAGATGGGAAGGGTCAAGCCCAACTTACAGTCATTCTCAAACAACATGTTAAACAATTGGCTGTAACATGTTTATTCATAAATCCTAAAAAAAATAAAAAAAATTCATATTATCATTGTTTTATGTACTATGTGCATAGTAGTGCATTAACTAGATTTCTTTTACCAGGTATTGCCTCACTGCTAGCAGGCCTATTCAGTACCCTGATGGATTTACCTTGGTACCATGGAAGCATAGTCCTGCTTCCTATGAGCCTGTTCAGTACCCCGACGGGTTTACTTGCATTTATCGAGATTAAGTGTTTTGAGTTTTTTTAGTTAGCATTGACCCGCTACCAGCAAGCCTATTTAGTACTCCAATGGGTTTGCCTTGTATAATGATAATAAATATATGGAAGTCAATTGATACTAGAGCATGTTAAGTCTTGCTAAAAACATAATTCAAAATTTTTTATTTATTTATTTTTTAAATAAACTTATAAGTACTTCATAATAGCCATAACCATAGATCATGTCAAAATAGAATAACCTAAAGTTGTTTTTTAAGCTTATAGTCCTTCTTCATACATGTCTGAATTAAAATACCAAAAACCATATGATTTATAGAAGAGTGGGTTAAGTACGATATACAAAGGATTATGAATTTTTAATTTTTACTATAAGCTGGAAATTTAAAAAGTACCCCTTAAGATACCTGATAAGTATTTAATATACTTCCCTTGTCCAAGCAATACTTCATGAGCTGCTTATAGAAATAGAATATTTGTAAGCAAACTGAAAAACCACTTGTTAGATGATTCAATTTATTCCTGAAGACATAATAAAAAGAAAAAGAGTTTTGTGTAAACAATATATTAGAAATTACTCTTATTTATTCAAAGAAACAAGCATATATTTACATATATACAAGTGATAATAACCCAAAATAATTTTCAAGGATCAGGAGGAGGAGGAATAGCTTCCCCTTTAACTAATTCCATTTCATTTTGCTGCAGAACATTCTATATAAAATCCTATTTAGATGTCAGTTGATGATAAAATCTAAGTCTATGTCCATTTACTACAAAGAATACTCTTGAGCCATCAATTGTTTTAATTTTTACGGACCCATTGTCAAAAGTTGTAACTACTTCATATGGGCCCATCCAATGGGTAATTAATTTTCCTTTAAAATTTTTAAACCGTGAGATGAATAGTAGTGCCCAATCTCCAGTATTAAATTGCTTTTGTTTAATATATTTACCATGCCATGTATTTAATATATTTATCATGCCATGTATTTCATTGATTTTGTATTAGCATGGTTCTTTGGAGTGCATCTTGTCTAATCTCATCTAACTCATTAATATGTAATATGCGTTGTTTCTGTGCTTCATCCAAATTCATGCCTAATTGTGCTTCCATACGAAATATTTTAACTTGAAATTCAATATGTAAAAGGACTTGTTTTCCATACACTAACTCATAGGGGGTATGTCTGGTAGTGTTTCACCATGTTATCCTATAGGCCCATAAATCCTCGGGGAGTCTATCTACCCAATCCATATGATGTAAGTGAATGGTTTTTGTTAAAATGGATTCTAATACTTTATTAGTTGATTCTACCTGACCATTAGCCTGAAGGTGATAAGGTGAAGACTTGCAGTGTCGAATACCATATTTTGTAGTAAGTTCTTTCATTAATTTATAAGTAAATTGAGTACCTTGATCTATGACAATTTCTCTAGGTACACCAAACAGGGTGAATATTTATTCATATATGATTTCCACCACTGATTTCTTTGTGGCCCTAAACAAAGCTTTGGATTCTACCCATTTGGTGACATAGTCCGTACAAACTAGGTTATATTTATTTTTACGAGACATGGGAGAAATTGGTCCTACAAAATCAAGAGCCCATTGCTGAAAGGGTTCAATAATGACTTGGGGTTGTAGATGCATTTGATCAAATGATGTAGGTCTACCCATTCTTTGACAACTATCACATCCTTTGACATATTTAGAAGAATAGTTAAAAATGCTTGGCCAATAATAACCATAATGTAAGACTTTGTATTTCATCCTCTTATCAGAAAAATGTCCTCCACATGGTCCATCATGGCATGCATGGAGGATGTATATCATTTCATCCTCCCACGCACATTGTCAAATAATAAGATATGGACCAGTGTGGAAGAGATCATTATCAACCCAAGAATAATTGGAACTCTGAGCTATAATACAACACTTCTCATGTGGGGACAAATAGTTTGGAATTTTTCTAGTTGCTAAATAATTGGAAATATCTTCAAACCAAGGAGTTTGAACAGATACAGTAAATAGATGTTCGTCAGGAAAAGTGTGATCAACTAGTTTAGTATTGTCTTCATGTTGTATACGAGAAAGGAAATCTTCTACTAGATTTTCTTTACCAGGTCGGTCAATGATGGTAATGTTAAATTCTTGCAATAAAAGAAGCCACCGGGTCACTCTATCATTGGTAATTGGTTTATTCATGAGAAATGTAATGGTGGAGTGATCGGTCTGCACAAAACCTTCATAACCCATAATATAATGATGAAACATATTAATAGAATAAACTACTTCCAAGAATTTTTTTTCAGTAATAGTATAATTAAGTTCAGTAGGAGTCAAATTCTTACTAATAAAATAAATGGCGTAAGGTGCTTGTCCTTATTTTTGGTCAAGGACTCCTCCTATGGCCGTATCAGAGGCATCGGTAGATATGTGAAAAGGAAGGGACCAATAGAGACCCCTAAGTATTGGTGCCACCGATTGTTTAGATTTTAGGATTTCAAAAGCATTTTGACAAGATTCTGTCCACTGGAATTCTGCATCCTTTGTAAGCAAATTAAACATTGGTGCAACTATTTTAGTAAAGTTTTCAATAGAATGGTGGTAATAGCCTGCATGCCCAAGAAAACTTCTTACCTATTTATGATTTTTAGGAGAGGGAAGGCCAACAATTACTTCGATCTTCACAGGTTCTACAATAATTCCTTGGGAGGAAACATGGTGTCCCAAAACTATACCTTCTGTTAGTAATATTTTACATTTTTCATGACTAAGGGATAAATTCGTTTCTTGAGATCGGATCAAGACCTTATCAAGGTTTTCAAGGGCTTCTTGAAAAGTATTACCATAGGCCATAAAGTCATCCATGTATACCTCCACATAGTCATGTGCAATATCAAAAAATATTCCTAAGATTGTTCATTAGAAAGTGGCAGGTGTATTACATAAGCGAAATGGAAAAAATCGATAAGCGTATGTTCCCTAAGAGCATGTAAAAGTGTTATTGTATTGATATTCAGGTGCTATTAAAATGTATTTGTAACCATTATATCTGTCAATAAAGGAAAAATACTTTTTACCTGATAGATTATCTAATACTTGATCAATAAAAGGTAAAGGAAAGTAGTCTCTAAGTGTAGCTTTGTTTAGCTCTTTAAAATCAACACAAATGCACCATTTCCCTGTGACTTTCTTTGGGACTAATACTAAAGGAGATACTCATTTACTATCAGAGATAAGGTAGATGAAACCAATAGTGAGGAATTTTTGTAATTATTCTTTCACTATATCCTTTAGAGCAGGAGTCATCCTCCTCTGTGACTGCCTTACAGGTGAAATGCTTGGATCCATATAAATATGGTGAATATAGGTGTCAGGGTGTATACCCTTCATATAGGTGTATTCCCAAGCAAATTATCCACCTTGTTTCTTAAGAACTTTAAGTAGTTGTGCTTGTTGGTTTTCACTTAATCATGTGTTTATATGTAGAAATGTTTCAGGACCAACCTCATAAGGTATGGTATATGGTCCTGTATGCTCTTCAATCGTGAAGACACAAGGTGTTTTTGTAAACATTGAGAGAGCCATATTGTCTTGAAACTCATCTCCAAAAATATGATCAAATTGAGAAAACGATTGGGGAAAATCTGTACAAGTTGTTGAAGAAACAAACTGGTCTAATACATTCTCAGTTGTCTTCTCTTGAAGTGCTAAGGAAAAATCACTAGGAAGGGAGAGATCATCAAATTCTTCATCCCAAAAAGAACAATTTAACCACCATGAATTTTCAGTTATTGGTTGTGTTAGGGGCATAAAATAAGTCTTTGTGTGGACAATCCATTGGAAATAGTCATCTCTCCATCCCTACATTCTATAAAAGCATTGGCATTAGCTAACCATGGTCTTCCCAAAAGAATAGGATTCCCTCTAGAAGGATCCTCTGATTCTACAATCATAAAGTCGACAGGGTATTCCCATGAGTCTACTGATACAACAATGTCATCAAAGAATCCAACATGTTTTATAGTAGTACGGTCTACTAGTTCTAGGATGGAAGAAGTAGGTCAAAGAAATTGTCCTAACTCTAAAAATTCTAAAATTGTGGTGGTCATCAATGTTAATATCGGATCCTAAATTGATTAATGTATTTTCTATGGCGGTGTTGTTTATAATTACAGTCACTACTAGGGCTCCTAGATTTGTATATTTTGCAATCTGGGACTGGCATGTCATACAATCATACATATCATATAACATGAATTATAAAAGGGTCCTTTTCCTTCTTTCCTAGGTATTTAATACATAGCTTCTGTATTATGTTACTATAGATTGGTATATCTTTGATATCTTGTAATAGAGGGATATTAATATAGATATTCTTTAATTCATTCAAAATGTTGTACTCTGGATGAACTACATGTTTTTCTATTACAAATCTTTCTGGAAATGGAGGAATTCTTTGCTCCTGAATAGTTTCTTGTGGAGGATGGGTGTGTACTAGAACCTTTCGAATTTTCACATCCTCCAAAATAACATCATTCATGAGTTCATTTGAATCTTCTTCTTCTTCATTTGGTTCTTGAATGATGACTGATGACTTGGTTTTATCATTCACAACTCTTCCTGATCGTAATTGAATTTCATATATAGGTACAGTCGAAATAAGGTATGATGGAAGAGTTTGCAACTCGATGTTGTAAGAGATTGAGTTGGTTTATTATTAGGGTTAGGTATCGGTTGCGCAGGTAATAATGTTGCTTGAGGAGGATTTGTATTTTGGAAGTGATGAGGTTGTTGTGTGATAAAAGGAACTAGAGGTACAAATCCAAGTGACATTTGTTGGAAACTTGTTTGATTCTAAGGGTAAGGATGATTAGGTGTAGGGACAGGTTGTGGCTAAGGATATGGTTTTCCTCTCCATCTTGGTGACCAATATTGCTATTGTGGAAATTAAGGAGGAGGGTACTGAGGTGGATAATTCTTCCAAATTGAATTGTTCCATTGTTGAGGTGGTTGATACGGAGGATAATAGAGTGGAGGTTGCGGTTGGTTGGTCTCTAGGTTTCCAAGGAGGCCTCCTAGATGTTTTAGCTACATCCCCACTCTTCTAGATGGCTTGCAACCCAAGAAAGGATGGGAAATTGTATGTTGGATTCTCTTCTGTATAGATGTGACATACGGAGATGTTGTTTAATGGACATTCCCTTTGGGGATGTTTAGTTCTACATCTTGGACAAAAGATACTCATTGTTGATCGTTCTTCATCCTGCCTCTTCTTAGCTTGTAAAGAATCTAGTTGAGAACCTATTGCTCCTAAGATATCGCTTTTGAAATTCTCCATCAGGTTTTGTAACTCTAATATTGGAACTCCACCTGAACTAGGAACATTTCCTCTTACATTTCTACTAAAAGGCTCTCGAAAATTTTTCGTAACTTTCCCCTACTCCTAGAATAATTTTAACACATCTCACCGATTTGTGCAAAATTGTTATGAGAAATATTACCAGCTTCCCTGAGATTTAGACTTTCTAACAAATCCTTGGAGATCCCCTTAAGGGAAAGTTTATGTATTGCATATTCTCGGAGGTCATTATATATATATTTATGTAATGTATAAATGAGCCTTTCGAGATAATCCTCCATGCTCTCATCTTCAAGTTGTTGTATCTTGAATATATCATGTCGAGAGTCCTTGGGTTTGCAATACTCTTGATATTTTTGTAAGAATTAATTTTTCATATAATCCCAAGTCTTGATAGTGAATTCTCGTAATCCCATAAACCATCTCAAGGGGGAATCTTTTAGTGTAGTGGGAAAGAATTTTAGTTTGTGAGCATCTTGTAGATAATTATAGCTCCTACAAAGGATATCGACCTTGAACAGAAATGTGTCGAGGTCCTCATTATTTTTTCCATAAAAAAGTAGGTAAGGAGGAAGGATGGATGTTTTTCATAGTTACATCCTGCATTGTATCTAAAATAGGGAACCCGAAGGTAGCCTCAGTTCAATTTACCCCTTCTCCTTCTTCATTTCTAATTTCATCATGATCTTCATTTTCTCCCCATCTCTCCATATAAGTTGGATTCTTAAAGAAGATATACCTAGGAGGTTCCTTTCGAGGTGATAATGGGGCTTCCTAATGTTATTTTTCGGGAGAGATCTTCCTCTGATCAACCATTTTTTTATTGAATCGTAGAGGGATAGTAGGTTCTACTATAGAAGTTTCGATTTACGAAATGACTGGATCCACTAAGGTTCCAAAGAGAGCTTTTACCTGGGTAGGCTCAACAAAGTCAACGAAATTCGGATCTCCTAATAGTGAAAAAGTTGTATTAATTGGATTCAAAACTAGTGGAGCGCTCGAGATTTCTAATGGCTGATTCTTTTGAACTTCCTCAGGAATGACGTCCCTGGGACCCGCTGCCAAAGTTCCCTCTCCTTCTATGGCTTCCCAAGTAAGATTTCCTGATAGATTCTACTTAGGTTTCAGGGTAGAACTACTTCCTATAGGCATCTTTCAATGCCTTTCTGGTGAGTTAGCAGTTGGGGAATTACGTTCTCTATGGAAGCTAGTAGGGACTTCAATAAGTTTTCCAGTCTTAACACATATACGCTAAGGATATCTAATTCTACTCATGAAAAAAGGTTTAAACTAAAGAAAAACCTATACTACTGCTATTGCTGGATTTTGGGGCTCCTGTTATAACAGATGTGTAGGTTCTTACCACTCATCTTACTGATCCCCCACTACCAAACTATTGCTAATATTAATAAATAATTCTACTCTACCTTATAGAACAACTCCTCGGCAACGGCGCCAAAAGTGTTGGGTGTTATAATGTCTAAATTAATTCACCTGATCTTTAATTATCGACCGGGTTTGGTAGGATTAGAGTTGACACAAAATATATGCGAAGGTATAGGGTGTTGTGTAAATATTTTAACAAACAAAATATCAGAAGATATTTCAAAATGAAAAATTGAGTCAAAATCCTAAGAATGCAATTATTAAGGTAATTAAACTGAGACAAAATAATAAACTAAACAATGGATAATTTATTTTATAATTTTAAACTGAAAAAGATACAATCAACAACTAACCATTCAAATGGGAAACTATGGTGTACGGAAGACTTAACTTATAAGCAAGTAGAAAAAATAAGAGAAGTAGGTAGAAAACTTAATAAAAGAAGCAAGTAGAAAACTTAATAAAAGAAATATCTTTAGGTTCTGTCCTACAAGTTCTTTCAACAATAACTCAATGTAAAAGAAACAACCTAAAAACCTACTAGGGATAACACATATAACACTAAATTTACATGCAAAGGATAAGTCAATCCAAAAGCATAAACACAAAACAATACAACAGTAAAACAAAATCAGAAACAAACTTAAGAAACATAAAATAATTCAAACCATTCTCAAGGTAAAAGGAGGTAAGGAAAAATAATAATAAATAAATTAAAACAATTAAACATTAACTTCAATGTTAAACAAAACTATCATCTAACTATTACAATCAAAACATAATTCCAACATTAACAAAAAAGAACTGAAAACAATCTCAAAACACATTAAAAACATTAAAAATGAAACTATGGGCTGAATGACAGACTGAAATGTGGGTCTGAAAGGGGTGGCTGAATAACAAACTGAACAGGTTGTCCAAATGATAGTCTGCACAGTTAAAGTAATAAAAACTAACGTAAATGATCTAATCTTCAGCTGAATTCATGTAGAAGTAAATCTAATGCATAAAGGAAATAAGTAAACCTACTTATTAAGCAAATTTAATAGTGAAATAGACTTAAACAAATTCATGAAAAGAAATCCTTGCATATTAATAAACAAACTAAAATTTAAATTGCATAATTGATAACTTATGATAGAACAGAAATAAACAGAATTGAATTTACTTAAATTGATAAAAAGCAATCTATTCTATCTAACTTGCAAATAAACTGAACAATAAACTAGAAATGAAATGACTGAAAACAAAGTTGAAAGAAAACTATGCGCCCAGTTAACAATCTAATTCATAAATAAAAATGCATTACAGAAATAATAAAACAAGCTGTAAATTAAACTAGCTACAATAGAAAATAAGGAAAGAAATAAACAAGAAAAGAAACCTCTGGTTGATGATGGGGCCTCTCAGCAATCAGGGGTGGTTCCTGGCTAACTTCTACTCAAATGCAATCTTCAATAGCAACACATACAACTCTTTATTCAAACGATGGAACATGAATATGGTGTGCTTAAGAATAAATCAAAGCATGAACTAATAGCACTACGAACTAATTCTTCTAGCTAACTGAGCTCTCACACAGAGGCTAATATATATAATAGTTTACAGAGATGAGGAAGTCGACCCTTTAGTGGTTGAATGCTCTCTAAATTTAGTCAACTATAAAGGCACATAACATATTGTTAGTGCCAGAAATTGTTCTTAGACTACTAGAAGAACAAGGCAACACAATCTCAAAAGTAAAATTAAATAAAATAGGTTTTAGGGTTTTGGTTTATGGTTATGGTTTTAAAAACTTCATCAACAAGGAGGAAATAAACATCCACAAGCTAATACAGAACTGAATCATGAAAGTTGGATAAACTAGGGATCAAACACATCCCAATAAGCCATAAAAATTACACATGAAATACTAATTCCACCCACTGGCTACAAGCATTTACATGAATAAACCCTTAAACAAGAAATGAAATTGTAGACTGAGCAATCAAATAGATCAATAATGAAAACTATGATAGGTAAAAGGGCTTATCAGTTTATATATAATCAATAACAGTCATCCACTTACATAAGAGTTATAAGTGCTAGCTTGAGAAATCAAAGCTCCAAAGCCTCTCCTTGAGTGAAAAATCCCCCCTCAAAACTGTATGTTTGTCTTCCTTTTATCATTACAAAAGTATAGTTCCATAACTACCTTATAGGTCAAAATTTGAAACAGTTACATCAATTAGTTACATGATAACTCAAAATCTTTAAAGACAATTAACCCAAAAATAACAAATCGGATTTGGGGAAATTTGACGAATTTCTGAAAATTTGGGTCTCAAAGAAACCTTCATATCTCTCGATTCAGAACACTTGTATAACAAATGAGAGAGGTTTTTTTAAATGAGTATGTTATGAACCAAAAACTCTCTTTGTTTTTCAAAATTCCTCTTCAATTGATCGCAATATGTTCTGAAATTTTGTGACTAAAACAAGAAATGATTAAATTATTCAAACCCTGAAAATAGGCCACAAAAGATGAATTTGAATATCTTAAAGGATAATAGCTTTTGTAAAACTGAGAGAGGTTTTTGTGAATGATTTTGTTGTGGAAAAAAAAATCTTTTGGTTTTCCTGAATTCATTTCCATCTCCTCGTAATCTGCTCCCAATGACAATGACAAAAATAGGAAAAACAGAGCTGCTACAGGAATCTCCTCATGAAAATATTTGACAAAGGACTAAAAAATGAGAGTTAGATTATAAATCAAAACTTGGAATAAAATTTTATTATAAGTTTTTGAAAGTTTAAAGATGTACATATTAACTAATAAGCCCAAAAGACAAACCTTAAAAATAAAATAATGAAATGATTCAACCATTAAAAGCATTAAATCCAACCAAAATTATTGATTGTCAAAAATTCTTAAAATCAACATAAAATATAAAATCATTTTAAACCAACGATTGAAAATTAGGACAAAAAGAATAGATAAAATAAGAACAAGATCTAGTTATAACATTTGGCTCTTGCTGCGGGATGAAGTCCTCCTTGTGAGGCTTCAAGAACCTGTAGACCTTGTGCCTTATTCATTGGGTGATGGAGTCATTTACCAAATCTCTGCAACTTTGTCAAACTCTGAACACATACCTCTGAAATGAAAAAATACTGCTACAAACTAGCATAATGAAAATAATCGGCATGCTCGTATAACGAGCTTATTCTGCTACTTACTCCTACTTCTAATCGGAGGAAACAACCCAATCAAGTGTAATCATACTTCCAGTGAAGCCATGAAACCATTTGACTGAGAATCATAATTTCATGCATGCTACTGTTTGAGAAAACCCACAGAAGATGTGATAAATGCAATAAAGAGTCTATAGGCAGCTGATACTTATGACTGGAAACAGGAAGTATGCCAAAATATGGAGCATTAGAAACCTTTGAAAAATGCAACTCCATCCAAGAAGCTACGGGATCATGAAATTTCTGATTTAAAACTTCAATGTCTTCATTATATTCATCATAAAGTGAAGCATTCTCTTCCTCTCCATTACTGTTCTTTTTAAACTTTGGATCAAGAATGGAAACCAAGGGATTTTCAAACTGCTTCTCAACCTTTAAATAAAACCCTTGATCAAAACTTGAACAAAAAAAATTCTAAAAGTGACCATAAGTCAAGAATGGAAACTTATTTCTTATATCAATAGTAAGAGGTTGAAGAGCAGCAACTTCTTCTTCATAACATGATAATCTCATAGTAGGAACTAAGAAATTTGTACTATAATCCACTGAAAGTTTATTATCATCGAAAAAGTCAGCAAACTGATATGAAGAATCAACACAAGCATAATTTATATCCTTCTTCATATGAAAATCTGAAAATGATGAAGAAAACTGTCTTAAATCTGAATGATACCTACATTATTCTTCTTGTTCATAAGCTTGTATATATTCAACATGAGCCTGATCTCGAAGCATTTTTCAAGCTCGGATGTTCTCCTCCACTCCTTTTGCATCCTCAAACAATTGTCTTAAAGATGATGATTTCCTTTCTAACAGGAAAAACACAAGATCTGAATGTTGAGCCATAACATAATATACCATAGCAAGTTTTTCCGAAGGTCTGATCTCCATAGGCATACTGATATAAAAACTTTGAAACCTCCAATTAAATTTAGTAATTGGCTCATCATTTTCCCTTTTCAAGCTAAAAAATTCGGAAAGAAATTGATCATAAGATTTATTCTTACCCCAATACTTCAAAAACACATCATGTAACTCTTCCCATGATCCAATTGAATCAACTTTTAAATTTCGGAACCAAAACAAAACATCTCCAGCAAAGGATTTCAAAAATAACCTCATGACAACATCCTCATGCATGATTTCAAAATTATCAATGAAATTATGAAAAGATTCTAAATGCTTCTCTGCTGTAATATGGTCTTTTCCAGTAAAATGGAGAAGATATTCAACAAAGTAGGAAGGGTAAGGATGTAAGAGATATGGCAGCCTAAAAGGTTTAAACATCTTCTGCCTGAGTCTAGACTAAAAATCTGTGAGTTGAAAATGAGGTTCAACAAGATGTTCACAATTTTCAGTAGTGATGGTAGAAGGTAATAGATTAGCTTTATTCTCTACAAGATGACTAGAATAATCAGCTTCAAGAGATATGGGTATATGTATATCATGATGCACATGTATTTCACATGGAGAAATAGGATCAACATCAATAAAACAAGAATGCATATTTTCTTCTTCCAAAGAGGGATATGTACTTGAAGGTTTATGATCATCGGAATAGACAAAACAAAAAATAATTCTTTTGACATGCAATGGGAAAGATAGGAAATAACTGATGAATAAGAACAAAACCTCATGGAGTAAAGTAACAAGATGATATCTAATCTTTCCATTTGGCTTCTTCATTTTTCTGTCAACAAAATTCTCCTTGCAGTGGAATCTTTAATCGTGGAGTCACCGGTGAAAATTTGTAGTCTAAAATATTTTCTGACTTTGTTCACCTCTCAAAATCAGAAGAATAATGATATCCCAGGGAAGATATACTTCACCTTCATCCCCGAAAACAGCGTTAAAGATGTTAGTGCCATAAATTGTTCTTAGACTACTAGAAGAACAAGCCAACACAATCTCAAAAGTAAAATTTAATAAAATAGGTTTTAGGGTTTTGGTTTTAAAAACTTCATCAGTAAGGAGGAAATAAACATCCACAAACTAATACATAACTGAATCATGCAAGTTGGATAAACTAGGGATCAAACACATCCCAATAAGCCATAAACATTACACATGAAATACTAATTCCACCCTTAGGTTACAAGCATTTACATGAATAAACCTTTAAACAAGAAATGAAATTGTAGACTGAGCAATCAAACAGATCAGAAATGGAAAGCATGATAGGTAAAAGTGCTTATCATTTTATATATAATCAATAATAGTCATCCACTTACATAAGACTTATAAGTGCTAGCTTGAGAAATCAAAGCTCCAAAGCCTCTCCTTGAGTTAAAAATCCCCCCTCAAAACTATATGTTTGTCTTCCTTTTATCATTACAAAAGTAAAGTAGTTCCATAAATACCTTCTAGGTCAAAATTTGAAACAGTTACATGAATTATTTACATGATAACTCAAAATATTTAAAGACAATTAACCCAAAAATAACAAATTGGATTTGGGGAAATTTGACGAATTTCTGAAAATTTGGATCTCAAATACGCCTTCATATCTCTCGATCCGAAACACCTTTGTAACAACAGAGAGAGGTTGTTTTAAATGAGTATGTTATGAACAAAAACACTCTTTTGGTTGTTCAAAATTCCTCTTCAATTGATCGGAATATGTTCTCCAAATTTGTGACTAAAACAGGAAATTATTAAATAATTCAAACCTTGAAAATAGGCCACATAGATGAATTCGAATATCCTAAACGATAATAGTTCTTGCAAAACTGAGAGAGGTTTTTGTGAATGATTCTATTGTGGACAAAAACCTCTTTTTTTTTCCTGAATTCATTTCTATCTCCTATAAATATTCTCCCAATGACAATGACAAAAATAGGAAAAACAGAGCTGCTACAGGAATCTCCTCATGAAAATATTTGACGAAGGACTAAAAAATGAGAGTTAGATTATAAATCAAAACTTGGAATAAAATTTTATTATAAGTTTTTGAAATTTTAAATATGTACATATTAACTAATAAGCCCAAAATACAAACCTTAAAACTAAAATAATGAAATGATTCAACCATTAAAAGCATTAAATCCAACCAAAATTATTGATTGTCAAAAATCCTTAAAATCAACATAAAATATAAAATCACTTTAAACTGACAGTTGAAAATTAGGACAAAAATAAAAGATAAACTAAGAACAAGATCTAGTTATAACAAAGATCATAGGCCAACGCATAGGATATTCCCTTCTTTAGTGTGGTTTTGGTCTTCTTCACTGGACAACGAACACACGGACTCCTTCTTCAGCGCAGTAGGTCTTTAGATGTGGTGCATGGGTCCTTCTTCAATGCAGGAGTGAACTGGTGGCGAATAAAGGAGAATGCACAGAGAGTTTTCTAGAACATAGGTTAACACAACAACATAGCACGTGATCAGCAGGTGAGGTGTTAACAGAGGAGGCTGTAAGCTGGTGGATTATCTAGAACACAAGCTCCATCACCCAGATGCGTGGATAGCAGGTCCTTTGTAGGTTGTTTCACATTTTAATTGTCTGAAACTAATTCTCAACAGCACGCAGTCTAGTTAGCGATCTGGATGAAAAGCTGAACAGCAAGCTGGGCCGTGATCTGGATACGCTGGGCATCGATCTAGGGTGAAAAAAGTGTCTATTTGTTGGCGCGCCTCAGGACTACAGTATACAACAACACGTTTCAACATCTGGCAAACTAATATCGAGTTTCGTGTAGTAGGCTAGATGACAAGATGGACGTCGATTTGGTCGTGGTGTGCACAAGGTAGGTTGAATGCATTCTTGTTATTAATTTGTCCTAGAAATATTGTAAAATATACAAACAAATATATAAATTAATTAATACATAAAATGTTCTTTAATAATGTCAATTTTAATTAATAAAACCATAAAAATGATAATAATAAATAGATTTCATATAAACCTTAAATTCATACATGCTTGAGATGAATAGTGATGTACGTGACATAAAATATACACAAAGATAATAAAAAAAATGTTTAAATAAGTAATTTAATTGACAAAAATCATAACAATTCTAGGATCAACAATACAAGATGGTTTAGTATGTTTGATCTCGTTTCAAGTAAATATGGGCATGTTGGAATAATTTAGGGCTTTTCACCCACATTCAAACAATGTTGTACAACATTTCGGGTAGTAAACCAGGATTTTTGGGTGAAATTGATACCTTAAGAGATAGAAATCAACAATGCATTCCACTTCTGGGTTACTTCAGACCATAAAAGATAGAAACAATCCTTGATTTGGATAGTCAAGTGCATTTGGGACAACAGTTTGAGTCAGCCTGGCATGTTTAGTGGGAATCTTTTGGAGAGATTTATGTACTTCTATATTGATATAGGCATGACACAACAAGTAAACTTTATCATCTTTAATTTTGGACACTCCCTATGCATCCAATAGTTATATCCCTAGGTAATTTCTTATACATGTACAGTGGTACCTTTTGGAGGAGTTGTAGCCATTGAAACAATCGTACAAAATGTTTTGATTAGTTTATAACTGAAGGGAAGATATGTTTCTCTCTTACTTATTCTACTACATTGATTGGTGTGGTTGAAATTGATGTTGTTTTCTTAGTTGCCTTTGATAAGTGGGATTTACATAGCATCATTGGTAGTAGAGACATAGGTAGCAAGAGTCAAAGCATCTAAGTCAGTTTATTAGCTTGTTTTAGCCCCTGTAGCATATTGATTTATGGATACAAATCCATATCAAGCAAATTAAATGTCTATCGAAGATCCATATCCAATTGGAGATATAGTAGTTTCAGTTGAACTACTGCCACCCATACCCATAGAAACAACAATTAAATTATCTTTTCTCCTAATTGTGCCACCCCCCTAACCATTTTAAACTAAGTAAATGCGATTCTTCAAAAAGAAAAAGAAACTTTGGATGTTAAGTTGGGTTCTAATATAATATCAGGTAAAAACAATTGTTAACGATCTATTGCTTCATTGACTAGATCAACCAAATAAATTTTTGTTTTTACTAGTGCTTTTACTAAATATGCATGCTTAGCAAGGGATTTAGTTAGTAACTTGGAAACTCTTCGAGGTATTCTTGAAACCAAAAGCATCAACGATTGGGATAGAACACCCACCGATGATTGGTTTTGCATAACAATCCTATACCTAGTATGCTTATGAAAAAATTAGTGAAAATGAAACCTCTAGATAGAGTAATAAAAATCATAGAATCTAGTTTCACCACTGCCCACTACCAATAGAGAAGGTAGCAGAGACTACAACAACATCGGATTCAACCAATGGAGTTTCTTTAGTACAAAGAAGTAGTTGTAGCTTTAGTTCAAGATTTATATCAAGTGTAAGTTCCAGGTGATGTAGAACCAATAAATGTGCCAGCAAATGCAAAGGTGGAAGCAATTACTATAGAGTCTCTAGCATCACACTCATTTCCAGATCCATACGTAGTGTATTTGGTTGACTCAACACCACTAGTATCCCACCTTTTTCCAGGTGAGGCTCGTTTTTTTCTATTTTTTTACCAGGGAAAGATAACATATAGAATGGAGTCAGTTTATTTGGTTAAACGTATACAACAATGAAAGTATTCATCATGTATACCTAAAAAGAGATCTTAAATTTGACCCATTGGTTGATCCCCCACCATCTTTTGAGGTAGCAGGAGAGGTTGGAGAAACATACTCACTGGAAGCAAATTTCATTCCTTCACATCTCAATTCGGAACTCCCTACCTCCCAACTAGGTAGGATAGATTTGTATCCTTTGAACCTAGGCAACAAATGATTTGTATCCCATGATCTCAGGCGACAATTGATGACCATGAAACGAGAGGCATGTACCATTCTGTTTTTAAAAAAATTCAGTACCCCCCTTTAAAACAAATTTTTAAATACATTCTAAATTTTAATATTTTAATACTTATTTTAATAACTTTTTATTTTACCTTAGAGTCCCCTACACACCCTGTTGATGTAATTGTAACTTTGGAATGTATTCACTTGTGTTTATTATGTATTGTAACATGATGTTTACTCTGGGATGTATTGTAATGTACTTGAGTCATGTCATGCCCCGATGTTCCTATAGGGAGTTTCTATAATGTAAACAAGTCATATCAAGTCAAGGTGGGTAACCCTCCTATTGTCTAAGGGTTAAAGTCCCCGCAGTTTCGGGGCACTAGGGTTATTAGAATCACCTAGTGAAGTTGGCCCTATTTGGGTTTAGTCAAGTCAGGAACTAGTATAAATAGAGAGCTAGCCTCTCTATTTATAACACACTCACTCACACTCAGTTGTAGCGCATAGCTGAGGAAGAGAAAGACACTGGGGCAAGGAAGAAAGAGGTTACTGCTGTCGAGAGATCATGTTACTATTTTGGGGTTTTACTTTTTGGTGTTGATTCTATCTCTAAGGGAGTTACGGGGTTTTCTCCATTTATGGTTTCCTCGAGGAAAAGCACTGTGTTCATTGTGTCTTGTGTTTGATTGATGTGCTTGTTGTTCTCTCAATTAAAGATCCTAATGTTATGCTAGCTTAATGTTAAAAATATAACATGGTATTAGAGTTAACCTAAGAAGAAGACACTGTGCAGCTGTGGGAACTAGGGATTCCTACTTTTTGGATATCTCTCGATATATTTTCAGCAAAATAAGGTTGGAATAACTCTCCTCCCTAGGGAGCATCTTTCTGTCAAAGCAAAATCCAATTCTGAGGTTTTTCAGTTTTGGACCTGACACTACTGCCAAAAATTAGGGGTTTCCACAGAAGTGGAATTTTTTAGTGATCCTAGGCCTAGATTGATCTCCTCCCCAAAATAGAAGTTAGGGATTAAGATCAAAGCATTTGGTTGGACAGAACTCCAAAAAATCAAAACCCTAATCTTCTCCTGAACAAGCACTACAAAATTTCAGCTCCAAATCCAAATATTTTGTATTTTTGTTTGAGGTTCTTAGTTAAGATGTCTCATCATACCAAGCTTGATGAAAATATTAAGGGAGCTGATAAATTTTGAGCCTAGAAGTATAGGATCTCCCTGGTCCTGGAAGAAAATGAGTTGGACTCCTATATCAGTGTGGAGGTTCTAGTTCCAGAGGGAGATGAGGCTAAGGCATTACATAAGAATAAGTTGGTTATGGCAAAGAGGATTATTGCTAATTCAATCAAGGATCACCTCATACCACACGTTTCCTCCCTAAAGACACCTAAAGCTATGTTTGATTCCCTAACCAAATTGATTGAAGGGAAGAATATAAACCATAAGATGACTCTGAGAAACCAACTAATGAATGTGAAGATTCAGAATGCAGAGACCATCCAATCTTACTTCACTAGAGTTTCTCAGATCAAGGAACAATTGGAAGCAAAATATGAAGAAGTGGAAAATGTAGAGATTGTAATGACCACCTTGAATGGTCTCCCTAGGACATGGGACTCTTTCATTCAAGGGATCTGTGCCAGAAAGAAGTTAGTCAAGTTCAACAAACTTTGGGAAGAATGTTCACAAGAAGAAGCTCAGATAGCAGCTTGAGAAGAGAAGATGGGAAGTGAAGATCAATATCTCACAGTTCAATCCAAGAAACCCAGAAGAGACCATCATCATCATCATTCTAAAGGTAAGCACTCTTTCCACAACAAATCTCAACTCAGATGTTATACTTGTGATGAAATAGGACTCTTTACAAGAGATTGTCCTAAAAGCAAAATAAACCTTCACAAGAAGAAAAACAATAAGAGAAGACATCATGCTCATGCTGCAGAGGATGATGAATCTTCCACAAAGAAGACCAATATGGAAGTGAAGATTCTTCAAGTGATGAAGAATATGTTTTGATTTCTACTCTCATGGGAAATATCACACATGGAAGCAATGATTGTATTATAGACAGTGGGGCTTCCAAGCATATGACTGGATTCAAGGAATCCTTTGTGAGACTATCAGAACATGAATCACCTCACAAGGTGAAGCTCGAATATGACCACCAATATCCAATAAAAGGTAGTGGGGAATCTTCTTATAAGCTAGACTGTGGAAAGTATATGACAATGAAGGAAGTATTGTTTGTACCAGGACTGAAGAAGAACCTTCTCTCCATATTTGCATTAGATGCAAAAGGAATGAAGGTTGCATTTATAGATGGTCAAGTCATCATGTGGCCAAAAGAAAAGACTATTGATGATGAAGTAGTGATTGGAGAACAAGAAGGAGGATTGTATAAATTTAAGGGGCATCCAGAACAAGCCTTTGTCCATGACATAGTAGAGCCAAATGAGCTTTGGCACACAAGGATTGCACATGTGCATTACAGAGCACTACCACTTGCAAGCAAAGTTGTTGAAGGTCTTCCATAAATTCAAGAAAAACATGATGGGGTCTACAAAGGATGTATGAAAGGAAATAACATGAAGAAGACATTTCCAAGTAGCGAAAGAAAAGAAAAAGGAATCTTGGAAATCATCCACTCCGATGTCTACAGACCAATGTCATCAAGTTCATTAAGCGGGTATGTATACTATGTTTCCTTTATTGATGAATTTTCTAGGAAGACATGGATTTAATTCATGAAGAACAAAGATGAAGTATTTAGCAAGTTCAAGGAATTCAAATCCTTGATCGAGAACCACACAGAAAACAAGATCAAGAGATTTCGATCAGATAATGGCAGAGAATTCACATCAAATGAATTAAAAGAGTTATGCAAAGACTTAGGGATTAAGAGGGAGTTTTCCACTCCATACAATACACAACAGAATGGGATTGTATAAAGGAAGAACATAACTATCATGGAAGCTACAAGAGCTATGCTTCATGACCAAGATCTTCCCATGCATCTATGGGCAGAGGCTTCTAGAACAATAGTGTATGTACAGAACCGTACTCCACACAGAGTACTCGAGAAAAATACAATTGAAGAAGTCTTCTCTAGCAAGAAACTAGAAGTCAGCCATCTCAGAATATTCGGCTGTCCTGTGTACATACACATTCCAAAAGAGAAGAGGAAAAAATTAGATCCTTAAGGAAAGATCAGTATATTTGTGGGATACCCTGAAAGATCGAAGGATTACAGAATATAATTCCCAAAATTCAAGAATATTGACATAAGTAGGGATATAACATTTGACAATGTGGAAATTAAGACCAGCAATAGATTAATTTTACTCATAACAATTAACAATTGATCATGCAAAATTGCTCACAAAAGAGACTGAAAATGGAGTTGTAACACTAAACTGTATTATGTAAGTGTACAATATCCAACCCTGTAATAACATAGGTTGCTGAATAAATAGAATACATCAGGAAATTGAATGCATGAGGAAGCATCCAAATCTAGCATAAAGCAGGCTTACCAAAAATAAGCAAATCCCCCATAGGTGTAAAAAGCTGATCCCAAATCTGTCATGGAGCTCACAAATTGGAAAGGGTGCATGGGAAATCTAAAGAGTGATGAAATGGAAGCTCATACATGCTTTTTCAAGGAGAAAAGAGTGGAGGATGAAGAGGACAAAAAACTAGTTCACCTCACCTAGTCTAGCTTTCCTATGTGCCTTAAAACACTGAAAAAGCAGGCAATAAAGCAGAAAAAGCAGATAGGTGCCTAGGAGGCCAGGAATAAAGAAGATTTGATTCCTAAGGCTTTCCCAAGCACTACATGAGTCAAATATGGCAAGTTTGACCTCTATGGATAGGCAAATAGCAACTTGCATAAGGTGGGACACATGAACTAGGAAAATAAGACAAAAATAAATGAATTAATGTCTAAGTGGGTAAACTATGGGTTGATTATTCTAAAACCCCCCCTTAAGCCTAAATTTATGAGTAATATATCAAAAATATAGGGCCTAGCAACAAGGCTTAGTCACCCTTTACATACTGCATGTCCAATTAAACAAGGAAAGAGGCAAAACCAACTTGGGAAAATTCTCCCTTAAACATGGACTGTAAACAAAATTGTAGAATCTTGTATTTACTCATGCTTTCATAGCATAATCAGAAAACCCCAGTAGTGAATTGAGATTGCTGAAGGTCTTCTCACAAAATGCTTTGGTGAAGATATCAGCTACTTGTTCTGAAGATGAACAGAAGAGTAGGTGAATGGTGCCATCATGCACAAGTTCTCTGATGTAGTGCATATGGATCTCAATGTGTCTGGTTCTCTGCTTCTAAACTAGATCCTTGCATATTTGAATGGTAATCTGGTTATCACAATAGATGGTAGTTGAGTACTCAGGTTTGAAGTCACACTCTCCAAGTAAACCCTGCAACCATAAACATTGAGTTGCTGCATTAACAACTCCTCTGTACTCTGCTTCTATAGATGAGAGTGCAATGGCACTCTGTTTCTTGCTTGACCAGCTGATTGGCCCTTCTGCAAGAATGAACACATATCCTGAAGTGGACTTTATTTCTATGTTGTCACCTGCCCAATCACTATCAGTAAATCCAATCAACTCAAGATCATATTTTGCTTTATAGAAGATCCCATGTGTCCTTGTTACCTGAACAAAGTTTAGGATCCTTTTGGCTGCTTTCCAATGGATCTCTTGAGGCTGATCCATGAATCTAGAAGCCACACTTACTTCATAACAAATATCAGGTCGATTATGTGTCAAATACAACAAACAGCCAATCAATTGCCTATACAGTGTATTGTTTACCATAGGTGAAGAATCAGCTTCTTCCAGCTTTACCCCTGAAAGGAAAGGAGTTTTTCTTGCTTTGCAATCCTTCATTTTGAATTTTTTCAGCAAGTCCAAGGAATATTTGGACTGGTGCACCTTGATTCCAGCTTTGGTTTGAGAGATATCAAGCCCCAAAAATTGACTTAAGAGCCCCAAATCTGTCATGGAGAAGGCTTGGTTCATAGCTCCTTTTAAGCAAGCAATCTCAGCCTGTGAGATTCCTGTAATGAGGAGGTCATCAACATATAACAAAATCGTCATTAATGAACCATTAAATAACTTCAAATAT
>LPNX010794485.1:404091-456875 GCA_001517045.1 Pseudotsuga menziesii | reverse complement strand
CTTATAGACCCACTTACACTGTACTAGTTTTCTCCCTAGGGGAAGATCCACTAGCTCCCATGTGTTGCTCTTCTAGAGTGAGCTGAACTCCTCCTTCATGGCTATTTTCCATCTTGGATCTCCTGCTGCTTCTTCATATGTTTGAGGATTAGACTCCACCATAAAATAGCATTTTTCAGCAAACATAGGATCCTTCATGCACAGACCACTCTCAAATTGAGATCTAGTCCTCCTTGGGTCATTGGGATCCCCAGCTAGCTCACCTGCTGGATGTAGTGTCTTGGCTGCCCATTTTGGCCTTGTGGGGCTATTAGGGTCTGCAATATACTCATGTCCATTAGAAAAATCAGAATCAGCATGTTCAACAAACTCTTTACTTACTTCTTGAGGTTCAGGTGGTGAAGAGGCTTCACCAACTTCCACTTCTGCAAGGGGTTCTTCTTCAAACTGAACACACCTTTCAATGAAGGATTTATTTGTTCTTGAACTTATCAACTTGTACCCTTTTGAATATTCAGAGTATCCAACAAAAAAACACTCTTGGCTTTGGGGCTGCAAAGCCTTCCTCTTCTCTGTCGGGATTCTAGCCCATGCCTTTGAGCCAAAAATCCTGAAATGGGTCACATCTGGCTTGTGCCCACTCCATGCTTTGAAGGGAGTCATACCATCAAGATGTTTATGAGGCACCCTATTCTGGATATAGGCTGCATAGTTGATAGCTTCGTCCCAGTACTTTGGTGGCAAATTTTTGGCCTCCATCATGCATGTTGCCATCCCCTTCAGTGATCTGTTCTTCCTCTCAGCAACACCATTTTGCTGTGGTGTGTAAGGGATAGAATGCTGCATTTGAATACCTGCATCTGCACAATAGTTAATAAACTCAGAATTGACATACTCACCACCATTGTCAGATCTGAGGGCCTTGAGTTTCCTTCCAGACTGGTTTTCAACCAAAGCCTTAAAGACTTTGAATAGGCCAAAAACTTCAGACTTGTGTTTCAGGAAGTGAACCCAGCAATACCTGGAAAAGTCATCAATGAAGGTCAATGCATATTTGGCCTGACTCATAGACATATGAGGGAATGGACCAGTAACATCACTGTGGATCAGCTCGAGGGGTGCAGAGGTTCTCTCATGACTAGCTCTCTCAAACTTATGCTCTGGGTGTTTTCCTAGGATACAACCTTGGCAGACTCCTTTGGAAAATTTTATCTTGGGCAACCCTATGACCATTTCTTTCTCACTAAGATCAGACAGATACTTGTAATTTAGATGGCCAAATCTTTCATGCCACAGCTTGCTGGCTTCATTAGCATGAATGATAAGAGCAGAGGGGTTTGAGTAAGGTAGGAAGTGTGAGAACATGTATACCTTTTGAGCATGATTCGCAACTCCTTTTGCAATGACTCTACCAGTTGAAATCTCTGTGATCTCAACTTCATCGAGGGAGAATATGACCTTCTTAGGAGACCCAGTGTGGGTCATCTAGTACACTGACAGGAGGTTGGAGGCGAGACCAGGGACATATAGCACATTGCTGAACTGACCATGATCAAGATCTTTCCTTCCTTTGCCTTTACTTTCAGCGAGAGAGTCATCTCCCAATACAATAGATGGTCCTTTTGACATATCCAGTGAGGAGAAGGCCTCCTTAGTCGAAACCATGTGTCTTGAAGCTCCAGAATCTATGATAAAACTGGGTGAGCTTGATGTGCCAACAACTAGAGCATGAACTCTCTCTATGTCATCGGAACTTGATCCTCCTTCTCTCTTCTTTGAGCTTTCTGGAAGGGAGATGCCATTCTTCTCCAGGAGATTGGTCAGCATGTCTATCTGCTTTTTCATACAATATCTTTCAGTGTGATTGTCTTTATTGCAGTATGTGCACTTGTTCATTTCACCTTTGTTCTTCTTCTTCTGGTTATTCTTCTTGGGACCTTGTTGATCCTCCGGAGACTGTTTCTTGTCTCTCTTTTTCTCAGGTGGATTTTTAGCTTTCTTTTTCCTTTTTGAATCCACCCTCGAATCTCTAGCAATCAAAGCTTGATCTTTGGATGGTTTGATGGTGCCCATCATCACCAACTTGTCCTGTTCTTGTGTGAGAGATTCCATGAAATCTGCAAGGCTAGGCATCTTCCAGGTTTGATCTGTCAGTTTTGTGGCATAGAAGGTCGAAACAAACACTGAATAATTAGGGCCCAGCTTCGAGAGGATGGCCAGTACGAGCTGATCATATTTCTTTTCAATACCACACTGTTTCAGCTGCAAAACTAGTGCTTTGAACTTGGAGAAATATAGCTGCAGGGATTCAAAGCTTGTTGGACTTAGAGAAATCAGCTCATTCTTGATTTGATGTCCCCTCATCTCATCTATCTTTCCAAAAATATCAGCAATATTCTCCCATACTTCATTCGGTGATGTCAATCCATCGATATGGAAAAGGAGGTCTCTGGAAATACTCAAGCACAGGAGGCCATAAGCCTCATCCCTCCCGTTGTGCCATTTTATCTTCTCTGCAGCTGCATTGGGCTCTGCTTCTTTTTCCATAGTCACCCTGTAGAGGCATTTCACTCTCAACAGTATCTCCATCTCTGATTTCCCTTCAAAGAAATTGAAAGGAGTCAAGATAGTTTTCTGTGATTGATCCATAGCTCTAGAAAATCTGTCCTGGCTGTCAGTAGAAGGATCCAAGTATTGATGTCGAACCTACAAAACAATTTTTGAAGGAGAGAAACAACCTAAAATGGCTTTGATACCATGTGGAAATTAATACCAGCAATATATTAATTTTACTCACAACAATTAACAATTGATCATGCAAAATTGCTCACAAAAGAGACTGAAAATGGAGCTGTAACACTAAACTGTATTATGTAAGTGTATAATAGCCAACCCTATAATAACATAGGATGATGAATAAATAGAATACATCAGGAAATCGAATGCATGAGGAAGCATCCAAATCTAGCATAAAGCAGGCTTACCAAAAATAAGCAAATCCCCCATAGGTGTAAAAAGATGATCCCAAATCTGTCATGGAGGTCACGAATTGGAAAGGGCACATGGGAAAGCTAAAGAGTGATGAAATGGAAGCTCATACATGCTTTTTCATGGAGAAAAGAGTGGAGGATGAAGAGGACAAAAAACTAGTTCACCTGACCTAGTCTAGCTTTCCTATGTGCCTTAAAACACTGAAAAAGCAGGCAATAAAGCAGAAAAAGAAGATAGGTTCCTAGGAGGCCAGGAATAAAGTAGATTTTATTCCTAAGGCTTTCCCAAGTGCTACATGAGTCAAAGATGGCATGTTTGACCTCTATGGATAGGCAAATAGCAACTTACACAAGGTGGGACACATGAACTAGGAAAATAAGACAAAAATAAATGAATTAATGTCTAAGTGGGTAAACTATGGGCTGATTATTCTAACAAAAAAAGACTTGGCTTACAAGAAATCCATAAAGAGGCCTACTGAAGAACCTGAAGAAACAGAATCACCCAAAATTCGTGACACAACCATGAACGAAGAAACTCAGGAAGATGATTGAGAAATTGAAGAACCTCAAGAACCTGTAGATCCACCTCAAGACAAGAATCCTCATAAGAGGAAACCTTCTTGGGTACAAGAAGCTATCCAAGGTGTGGAAAGATATGGGGCTCCAAAAGAGAATCATAGAGAAAGAAAGAGAACCAGATCCTGCTTGGGATATGTAGCTTTATTATTTGATTTAATCGATAAAGAACCTTCCAATTATGAATAAGTGGTGGAACGGAAAGAATGTAAGGATGCTATGATCAACGAGTATAAATCGATGATGAAGAATGATGTTTGGAATGTTGTCCCAATACCAGAAGGGAAGTCTGTTGTAACTTCCAAATGGATCTACAAGATCAAGCATGCTGCAGATGGTAGCATAGAAAAATATAAAGAAATATTTGTTGCTCATGGTTTCTCCCAGAAAGAAGGAATATATTATGAAGAAACTTTTTCACTTGTAGCAAAATACACTTCTATTAGATTAGTACTTTGTCTGGCTGGAGTGATGAAATGGAAGATACACCAGATGGATGTCAAGCCTGCTTTCTTGAATGGTGTAGTAGAAGAGGAAGTGTATGTGGAACAACCACTCGGTTTTGAGACACATGACAGGGAGTCTCATGTATGTAGATTGAATAAATCCATGTACGGTTTGAAACAGGCACCTAGGACATGGTATAACATAATTGACAGTTTTCTATCCAGTTTGTGATTTACTAAGAGTAAAGAAGATTCCAACCTTTACTACAAGTTTGAAGATGGAAACCCAATGATGCTCCTACTATATGTAGATGATCTATTTGTAATAGGTATGGATGGGTTGATTGCTGATACAAAGAGAAAGCTTGTTGTCGAGTTCGAAATGAAGTACTTGGGAATGATGCACTATTTTCTAGGCATGGAGGTGTGGCAGAATGTAGATGGAGTTTTCCTGGGATAATGGAAATATACCATAGAGATCCTAAAGAGGTTCAGGATGATGGACTGCAAGGCCATGACCACACCTATGGCATCAAACCTGAAGTTATTAAGTGATGCTTCATCAGAAGCGGTTGATACTACGATGTATCATCAAATGATTGGGTCCTTAATGTACCTGACAAACACTAGACTAGATATTTGCTTTGCTGTGAACAACTTGATATAGTTCCTGACAGATCCAAGACATGTTCACTTGATTGCTGCAAAGCATATTCTGAGGTAACTGAGGGGTACAATTGATTATGGGCTCAAGTATGAGGTGATTCAAAGGATTAAACTAGAGGGTTATGTTGATTCAGATTGGGTAGGGAATGCCATCGATAGGAAGAGCACTTCAGGGTGTTGCTTCGCTATGGGATCAGGTGTGATCTCTTGGTTTAGAAGGAAGCAATCATGTGTGGAACTGAGTAGAGCTGAAGCAGAGTAAGTCGCAGCTTGTTCAACTAGTTGTGAGGAAGTATGGCTAAGGAAGCTACTATCTGATTTATTTGATCTCCAGTTGGATGTTACTTGTATATATTGTGACAACCAGAGTTGTGTGAAGTTGTCGGAGAACCCTATCTTCCATGACAAGTCGAAGCGTATCGAGATCAAGTATCACTATATCAGCGATATGGTACAGAGGGGAGCAGTGAAGCTCCAGTATGTTGTGATGGAAAAATAGATAGCTAATGTGTTGACAAATCCATTAGCCAGAGTGAATTTTGAGTAATTCAGGGAGAAGCTTGGTGTTCTCTAGATCAAGGTTCCTTTCGAGGGGAAGTGATGAGTCCGTGAGCCATTCTAACATGGTGAGAGGATTGGTTCATTCCATGGTCAGATGTAAGGGCTAAGCCATTCTGTCATGGTGAGAGGATTGGTTCCTTCCATGTCAGGCATGAGTGCTAAGACATTCTGATATGACTGTAGGATTGGTTCCTACATGATCATATATAAGGGTTGTTTCCATTCTTGGAAAAGAGGTGCCTGGTCAGTTACCAGGAATACTTGGTCTAGGACCGAGGGCCTTTCTTAAACGACTATAAGATGTAGTCTTACATGATCATATGTGAGCACATGTCCATTCTGATGTGATTGAGGGATTGGTTCCCACTTGATCAGATATAAGGGTTGATGCCATTCTCTGGGAGAATGGAGGCACCTGGTCAATTACTAGGAAAGCTTAGTCTAGGACTGGGCCATTCTGATGAGTAGGTCATATATAAGTGCTGGGCCATTCTGATGAGTAGGTCAGATATAAGTGCTGGGCCATTCTGATGAGTAGGTTAGATGTAAGGGCTGGGCCATTCTTACATGGGAGACGATGATGCTCCTTCCATGGTCAAATGTAAGGGCTGGGCCATTCTGACACGGTGAGGGGATTAAGTTCCTCTCATGGTCAGATGTGAGTGTTGGGAATGCCTTTTTGATGATTCAAGGTCAGATGTAAGTGCTGGATGGGCCATTCTAACTTAGGGTCAAATATAAGCGCTGAGAAATACCTACATGGAGGCTAGGACTACACCCAGCATGAAAAAGGGCTATCTCTGTAGAACTTCTTGTGAGGAGAAGAATCATGAGATAGCACCCATGATTATTTCAGTGATGATGATTCGGCAGTGATTATCCAGATCAAGTGATGATCCAAATCCAGTGATGATCCAGATCTAGTGATGATGTCCAGTGATGATCCAGATCCAGTGATGATGATCCAGATTGAGTGATGATATAGATCCAGTGATGATCTAGATTGAGTGATGATCCAGATCCGATGATGGAAGATGACTTGAATATGAAGAGGACTTGAAGATGAAGGTGACTTGAAGATGAAGATGACGAGAGCTTGACGATGATCCTGATGATATAGAGAAGAAGACTTGTGCTATTAAATTGTGTCAAGAGAATACCTTCCTAGTTAAGAGGGAGTGTTGATGTAATTGTAACCAAAATGTATTCACTTGGATTTCTTATTGTAACTTGATGTTTATTCTGGGATTTATTGTAATGTACTTGAGTCATGTCATGCCCTGATGTTCCTATCAGGAGTTTCTATAATGTAAACAAGTCATGTCAAGTCAAGGTGGGTAACCCTCCTATTGTCTAAGGGTTAAAATCCCCGCAGTTCCATGGCACTAGGGTTAGTAGACTCACCTAGTGAAGTCGGCCCTAGTTGGGTTTAGTCAGGTCGGGAATTAGTATAAATAGAGAGCTAGCCTCTCTATTTATAACACACTAACTCACACTCAGTTGTAATGCATAGCTGAGGAAGAGAAAGACACCGGGGCAAGGAAGAAAGAGGTTGCTGCTGTCGAGAGATCATCTTATTGTTTTGGGGTTTTACTTTTTGGTGCTGATTCTATCTCTAAGGAAGTTGCAGGGTTTCCTTCATTTATGGTTTCCCCGAGGAAAAACATTGTGTTCATTGTCTCTTGTGTTTGATTGATGTGCTTGTTGTTCTCTCAATTAAAGATCCTAATGTTATGCTAGCTTAATGTTAAAAATATAACAGTCCCCCGCCCCAATAGCAAGAGTTGAGGTTATATCCCAACCTACCTATGACCCTACATAAATCACCGCCAATTCATAAGAGTTCGGGTAAATTCCTTTCTTTGAAAGCGCCATTTACCAGTATGAAACCAAGAAAATGAGGACCCTGCTTTCCTAACATAGGAGGGGAAAGAAGAGTAAATCAAAATAAAGAGAGAGAGTTATGGATAAAATTATGTGACCAAATGACTTGTGTAATTACAAGATGAGGTGAAATTTGCCTTACTCCATCTTTTGGTCAGTAATAGTGCCATGTCCATCTTTTTTAAGTAACCTATAGTGTCATCTTAAATTCGATAACCTATAGTTCCATCTCTATCTCCCTCTCCATCTCCCAAATGCACCACACTAGCGGATGGGATATTTTTATTGAGACAAACGATATTGTTTAATATACATTCTAAATTTTAATATTTAAATTTTGATTTTAATAAATTTTGATTTTAATATGGGTTAGTACATATATTCTATACTTAAATCTAATCGTTAAAATTTGTTTTAATAATTTATAATTTGAGTTTTTTAGCTTTTAATTAATTAATTGTGATTTAATTTTGTAAAATATTACATTTTAATGTAATTATATAAGTTAATTTTAATATTTTTTAAACTTTAATTTTAATATTTTGTATAATGTTATGTTTTGTGGTTTCTAATTAATTGTAATATAATTTGATAAAGTATTACATTTTAATATCATGTTTGTTGTTTAGAAATTAGTTTTTTGAAAGTTAATTTGTAAATTGGGTTTTTATGAATTTATTATTTTGTAATGTTTTTTACTGTAATTTTTTTATACAAATCTAATAATAACATATTTTGAAATTATTATAAAACTTAATAATACTTTTTAAAAATAATAAAATAAAATAAATTTCAACTAAAAATATATAATTATATGATATTTTTGTATTAAGAAAAATGGATGAATATATCATATATTCATAAGTAAAAATGTGTAAATAAAAGATATTTTTAACATTAAGAAAAAATGGTTAAATATAACATATATTGAAAATTTTGTAAAGACATGCATATTAAGTGAAAAGACATATATTGTCTTTTTCAAAATATATGAAGGGACAATAATATGTTATATTAAAAAAATGTGAAAATAAATTAGTACTTTACTCTAGGTGTAAAAGTATTTGTAGACTACCATGGTTAACCAAATATTTTCATCAACCATTTATAATATGACAAATAAGCAACCTTAACTCAAGTAGTGCCAACTCAACTATTATAGATGATGTCATTCTCTAGATTGTGATTGGTTCTTAAAAAGTTTATTTTAATAGTACCTTTTTTTGTTTGGAAGTTCATTTTTTACCTCAAAATTCCCCTGATGTTACTCTCATAGTTCATGATCAAATTCTACATAATTTTCATTTGGATTATGGTGTTTCAGACAATCTCATTCCTAAGCCAGCCATGGTACTAAACCTTACCATGATTTATATTATTTTGATTCCATAGAATTTAAGTGTCTTGGGGTCATTAAGGATCTTTTTGTCAGTCTTACTTAGTTGCCAATGAAAAGTGTGCGAACATATATTGTTATTGTTGATATTGTACCTAAATTTGGTATGATTTGGTCAAGATCATGGTAAAAAAGGGTAGGTGTAACTTTACATATGGATCTTTCCTATGAGGAAATTCTGATGTTTGGAGGAGAATACAAAATACTTTATAGGGAAGTACAACTCGATTATTTGGTATGTGATAATCAACATCCTACAGACCACCCTATATATGTAGTTCAAGAGGACATGGGATGTTGTATGTTGCATCTCAATGATGATACCACATGTGTTTTGCAAGTTGAAAAGGAATTTCCAGTTTAGTACATAATGGACATTTAAGATAGTCTATGGAAGATGTATCTCGATGGCTCATCATCCAAAGATGGAGTAGGAGCAAATGTTGTGCTCATTTCTTCGGGAGGTGAAATAAATTCTTTGATGTACAAGTTAAAATTTCAGACAACTAATAATGTTATAGACTATGAGGTATTAATATTGGGTCAAAGGGATGCAAAATATTTAAATATTCAACAATTGGTTGTTTTTGGCGACTTTGAGTTAGTTATTCAAGAAGTTGAGAACGTTTATTACGTAAGACAATAGTTGTTAAAAGTTTATAGAAATTAGGTATGGGAACTTTTGTATAATTTCTTCTTAGCATTTAATATATCTTTTATGCCAAGATATTACAATCCAACAGTTGATTATTTGGATTTAACAACAACCTATTTTAAAGTGCCATAACAAAGTCATCTCATATATCCAACTAAATTTAGATACAGACCTTCAATTATAGATAACATTAAACATTGGAGGGTGTTTCCTCACAATCAAGAGGTTACAAAATTCTTGGAATTGACAGGTGAGTTTTCCACTTAACTAATTGATCAAAATGAATATGTTCATTTTTGGGTGGATGAAAATTATTCTTGTTTTAAAAATTTAATTGGTGGTCATGATTTAATTTAATTGAAAGGAAATTTTATTCCCAAAGTTCTTGTCCATTTGGAGATATTGTTTTATAACAATGACAACTTATTGAAACCCATTATGCAGTCATCTTAATAAAATTATTTGATGGCACCTGGTGGAGAGTCTGTGGTGAGTGACGAGTTGGTGTTGAGGTTTCCAGCCATGCATGGCTAATCTTCAAATTAAAATTACTAAACTAGCTACATTAATATCAAATCTAATATATTAACTAATAAACACAATTAAAAATTTTACTAATTAACTAAGTAAATTAAAAATCAAATTAACTAATTAATAAATTACTTAATTAATTAATAAAAAACTAATCAATATTATTAAAATCCTATTAAATTACTTAATTTACTAACTAACTATTAAAACTCAAATTATAAACATACCTAATTAATATTAATAATTTACTAAATCAAGTTATAAATAAAAATAAATAAATTACTAAATTAACTAATAAACTACAATTAATAAAATTCCTTATTAATTCTTAAACTAATCAAAAGAACATTCAAATTAAAAGAATAATTAACAAAATTGTTAATTGGGGAAAAATGATAAATAATTAATTAAAAATAATAATAAATTAAAATATGGTTATTGAAATGAAACTAAAAATTAGAAATTAAGAACAATTTAAAAAGCTAATAAACCTAATAACATAGTCGGCACCATCCAAAGTAGGTTGTTATGTATTAATACAGTAATGAAAGATGAACAACTTCCCAGGCATCGCTACTGTCCTAAAGACAAGCCACACATAGCTTGTAATATCAAAACCAACTCCTCACTCACCACAAACTCTTCACTAGATGCCATGAATCTTTACTGTGGAATCTCAACAAACTTAATTAAAATTATTTGAGCTATAATATTGCCATTGCAGATAATCCAAATCTTATTAAGTTATCTAAATCACTTTAAGATGAACAGAAAAAAATAAGATGATGAAAGAATTTGCAGATATTTTTTCTTGCCCTTATAAAGATCAGAAGACATGATACTAATATAATTCAACGCAAGATTCCATAAAATCCAAGCACAGATCCTTTTAGACAGAACAAAGACGTATGAATCCATCATTACTACCAATCTTTAAAACATAGGTTAAATATCCCCTAGATGAAAAAAATATTCTACCTCTTAGATATTCTTCCTTTGTAAAAAACTCAGTGTTTGTACGTAAGAAGAATGGGTAAACAAGGATTTGTGTAGATTTGTGTAATCTAAATAGATGATCCCTTAAAGACAATTATCCATTGCCCA
Source organism: Pseudotsuga menziesii (assembly GCA_001517045.1). NCBI lineage: Eukaryota > Viridiplantae > Streptophyta > Pinopsida > Pinales > Pinaceae > Pseudotsuga > Pseudotsuga menziesii. The sequence continues at coordinate 446,063 of LPNX010794485.1, read as the reverse complement.
AAATTGATCAATTTTTGCAAAGAGTGGTGGGTTATCAGTGTTGGAGTATCGGTACAACAATATGGTATAACTGCCGCACCTCTAGGAATATAAAAAATGTGGACTAACCACCATGCCCAGTGATAGGTCCTTGTGTTGGGTTTCAAATCTTCAACAAAATATCTAGGTTTTGGTGTAATATAAAACCTTACATGGTATCATAGCATAGGTCTCAAGTTCAATTCCCCTGAGCTATGCCGGAGGGCGGGCATTCGAGCATCGGTACAACAACATGGTATAACTGCCGCACCTCTAGGAATATAAAAAATGTGGACTAACCGCCACACCCAGTGATACAGCATTGTGTTGGGTTTCAAATGTTAATCAAAATCTGTAGGTTTTGGTGTAACGGAAAACCTTACACCAGGGATAATTTTAGGGGAGAAATTTAGCCCATGGGCTATTTTTCCATGTTTTTCGCCAAAAAATGATTCAACATTTTGCATTTTTTGAAGCCCAATTTTGTCCAATTTTGATGGGGTAAAATTTTTGTCCCCTAAAAATCACCAAATTATTATATAAATGATATAAAATCCTTGGAAATTAAAATATATTTTGAACAATATCTCCAAACATTTTATAGTTGGTGTTTTAAGAATTAGTAAGATTCACCAACATTTATACAGATTTAAATAAGTATGACTCCTTAAAATCATCCCTGCCTTACACTGTGGAAATTGAACCAAGGCAGTAGAACAATTACAGTCACAAAATTGCTAATCAAACATGCAAAATTCCACAAAAAGGAGACTGAAACTGGAGCATAACACAATCCTTTATTTAATAAGTGTATATAATCCAACCTCACAAATTAATATTCTATCCAAATATATAATTACATCAGAGATTTGAAAGCATAAGTATGTTATTTGAATTCGACAAAAAACAGGCTTGGTAAACTAGTCAAAATCCCCCATATGTGCATAAATCACTTTCCTAATCTGTCAATATGTTCATAAATTGGTTGAATCATATGTATCAGCTGATAATTGATGGAAAGATATTATATCCCTTCCTTTTGATGGAGAAAAAGAAGGATTATGGTTAAGAAAAAAAACAAGACAGTTACTCCTAGACTAGCTTTTCCCTTTTGCCTTAAAACTGCTGAAAATCAAGGCAACTTTCAGAAAGAGTAGAACTGTTATTTTTTATTTTGGAATTACAACAAAGTTTCCAAAAATGATTCCAGTATGTTTCTAAAGCACTCCTTAATCCAATTTTGGCATTTTTTGACTTCTCGGTGCAAGTGGATGCCAACTAGCATAATAAGGAATCTAGGAGTATAGGAATAAGAAAAAAATGATTAATTAATGTCAGATATGGGTAACTATGTGTTTTATTGTTCTAAAAACCCACCATAAGACTGAATTTATGTGAAAATATCAGAAAAAATGTAGGTCCTAGCAACAAGGCTTAGTCACCCTTTACATATTGCTTGTCCATACAACCAAGGAACGAGGAAAAAAGCCAATGGGAAAATCCTCCCTTAAACATGGACATGAACAAAATTTTGGAAATATTGTTATCAATCATTATTCACCACGTGATCAATAATCCCCAACAATGATTTTACATTACTGAAGGTCTTCCCACAAAACACCTTGGTGAAGATGTCTGCTACTTGCTCTGAAGATGTGCAGTAGAGTAGAGCAATGGTACCATCATGCATAAGCTCCCTGATATAGTGCATATGGATCTCAATGTGTTTGGTTCATTGTATTTGAAATAGATCATTGGATATTAGAATGGTTCTTTTATTGTCACAATATATGACAGTAGAATTCTTTGATTCGATCCCACATTATCCAAGTATCCCCTACAACCACAAACATTGAGTAGTTGCATTCAGAGCTCCACTATAGTCCGCCTCTGTAAATGATAGTGCTATGGAACTATTCTTATTAATTAACCAGATGATTGGTCCATTTGCAATAATGAACACATATCCTGAAGTAAACTTTCAATTTTTGTTGTTACCTGCCCAATCACTATCAGTAAATCCAACTAGCTCTAAGTCATATTTTGCTGCATAGAAAATCCCATGCATTCTTGTTCCTTAAACAAAGTTTAGGATCCTATTTTATTCCCTCCAATGGATATCATGAGGATGATCCATGTTTTTGGAAGTCACACTAACTACATAAGATATTTCATGTCGAGTATTTGTAAGATAAAGAAAACACCCAATCAACTTCCTATACAGTGTGTTATTTACCAAAGGAGAAGAGCCTGCTTCTTCAAGCTTAAATCCAGAAAGGAATGGATTCTTTCTTGGATTGCACTCCTTCATGCTGAACTTGTTGAGAATATCTGAAGCATACTTGGATTGCACTCCTTCATGCTGAACTTGTTGACAAATTTTGAGGCCCAAGAATTGGCTCAACAATCCCAGATACGTCATGGAAAAGGCATGGTTCATCGCATCCTTCAAGGAGGAAATATCTTTGTTTGAAATTCCTGTTATCAATAGTTCATCCACATCCAAAACAATAATCATTAAAGAACCATTAATCATATTCAAATAGACATCCGGATCATACTTTCATCGAACAAAATTCTGTGGTAGCAAAAATCCATCAATCTTGGCATACCAATCCTCGGGGGCTTTCTTTATCCCATACAATAATTTCTTTAACCTGCACACTAAATATGAATTAGACACAAAAATTTTAGGTTGATTCATATATATCTCTTCATTCAGATCTCCATGTCGAAAGGAACACTTCACATCCATGAGATGCACCTCCCATTGCCTTGAAGTTGCGATGGCCAAAGCTAGCCTTATGGAGTCCATCTTTGCCACTGGTGCAAAGGTCTCATTGTAATCAATAAATTTAAATTGTGATTATCCCTTAGATACTGATATTTCATTATATTTCAAATTTGAACCATCAGCAGAAAATTTATTTTTATAAACCCACTTATACTTAACTAGCTTTCTTCCCGGGGGGAGATCAACTAGTTCCCATGTGTTGTTCTTCTGGACTGAGTTGTATTCTTCCTTCATGGAGGATTAAAATATTGGATGATATTATTAATATTCATATGTATGAGGATCATATTCAACCATAAAATAACACTTCGCATCAAAAATTGTATCTTTCACACAAAGGGCACTCTCAAATTGAGATCTAGTTCTCCTAGTGTCACTAGGATTCCTAGCTAGTTCCCTAGCTGCATGAATGGTCCTTTATTCCCATTTTTTTCTTGTAGGGATGTTTGATATAAAATTAAATCATAATTATCAGACATATCATAATCAAGAAACTCATTAGTCTCTTCACTTACAATCAGTGGTTGTGGTGATGAAGAGGACTCTCCAAATTCAACTGTTGCTAAAGTCTCTTCTTCAAATTGAACACTCATTTCAATGAATGATTTGTTAGTGCTCAAGTATGTCAGCTTGTACCCTTTTGAATCTTCATAATACCCAACAAATAGGCACTCTTTTCTTTGGAGTTGCAAAGCATTCCTCTTTTCAGTTGGAATTCTAGCCTGAGCCTTTGAGCCAAAAATCCTGAAATGGGTCACATCTGGCTTGTGCCCACTCCAATATTTGAAAGGAGTGATTCCATCAAGTTGCTTGTGTGGAACCCTATTTTGTATATCCTTGGCTATGTGTTATCCTTCTTGTTCCTTATTCCTTGGGGAATCATGCCCATCTCAAGGGTGGCAGCGTTGCTGAGAGATTAAGGAGCACGTTGGCCTATGGTTGGGTGGAACGTTGTAGTGACGTAGCTAGTTGTGGGACGAGTTCTTTATAAGATAAGTATTCTTGTCTATTTTACTTCTGCAATCATATTTGATATTTAATGAAAGATGATGGACATGTTGAATGCTTGAATGAATGTATGTTTGCTTCCATTGTGTATGTGAATGATTATGCATATTATCATGTTTTAAGTTTCAAGCAATTCAGTTTTATATATGTTCATGTTCATGGGGTGGTTTTCCCGGATGGTTAATGCCATGGTAGCGTCCTCTTCGCCAGTCGGAGGGTCGGGGATGTTAGAGAGTGGTATTAGAGCCAACATTGTAGCATGGGCCTCCATGGGCCATGATAGTCATTGATAGAGGCATGTTTCCCTCTACCCAGAAGGAAGAAAACAGTGAAAGATAGAAAATTCTCAAAAAAAAAAAAATTCTAAGTGCCAGAACCGTCGGCTCATCGGGAGACATAGTGGGAAGCTCCTCCGATGCAGTGGAGAGCTAGGAGGAAGTTTCCCCGATGAAGGACAGTTGAAAGAAAATTGTGAAAATTTCTCTAAGTTCTCTTTGGATCATCGACGGAGAATAGTGGACGTAAATGCAGATACATCGACATAAAAGAGAGGAAGTTAGTTGGTTGAGCCATTGACACAGCGACTACAGGAAGAGGATAGAGAGAAAAATTTCAAATTTTTTTTGTAAGTGTTGAGACCATTGGTGATCGATGAAGATTAGTTGATTCAATCAGCAACAATTAGAAGATGGAGTCGCTGAAATGTCACCATCGTTTACCAAAATTAGTGGACTGGGAAGCCAATGCAGCGGCGGCCGAAAGGAGAAGGAAGAAGTTTTTCGACTAAATTTTTCTAAGTTATGGAATCGTCAGGAAATTTTAGTTAATAGAGGAGCCACAGTGTCGAAGGATATCACTAGAAGACTGCCGAAACGTCGGTGAAATTTATATGATGAACGAGTCGATGCGGCGGCAAGAAGAAGGAAATTTTTGAAAATTTTTGAAGTGTGAGATCATCGGTGAAATTTAGTTGACAGAATCGCCAATGAAAAATAGATGATGAAGGAGCCGACGTGGCGGCGGACAAGGAAAGAAAATTTTTCTGAAGTGTTAAAAGCGTCGAAAAATTTTAGTTGATGACATCACCAATGAACTTCATTGAGAAATTTTAGTTGATGAGGTCATCAATGAACGACATCGAAGAAAGTTAGTTGAATGGATCATCGATGAACGTCGAAATAATTTAGTTGTTCATGAATCCGCCATTGCGGCTTTCAGTTGGACTATCATTCCGATGATTAGTGCTCCGGTTGTCAAAGCAGCGGAAATTTTTAGTCTTGAATCATCAACACATAGTGCTTGGAGCTCCGTCTGCTAATAGGTTTTGTGGTCCGCGAAAACCACAGTTGGTTTGGTGCCCACCATTGCAGCTACCTAAAGAACTATCCACCCGATGCATAGTGCTTCCGACCACCGATATAGTGTTATGGGAGATCGTTTCCTCGCTGATGCCGTAGTGGATAATAGTTCTAATTACTAATATACAACAGTCCTTGGCATCGCCAATAGTAGTCCGGAAGCTTAGACGACCAAGGATCCGATACATCAAAAAATTATAGTGATAGGGCCGCCAATGAGTGCCGAAGGAAATTTGTTGATTTGGTCGTTGAAGTGTCGAAATTTTAGTTAGGAAGAGCTTCGATTGGGAAAAAGGAAATTTCAAGTTTTTCAAGTAGGATTTCTCAGTACATTTCAACTATTTTTCAGTGAATTTTTCGGCAGATTGTCAACGGATTTCAAGGCTACAAAGGAAGAAAATTTTTGTGCTTGAGCAAATTTGTTATTTTATGATTTTTTCGAGGAGAAGAAGGTAATTATTTCTGATTTATATCAATTTCATGCATCTAATAGTTGTGTTACTAACACGTTTGCAGAATCATAGACACCTTCCAGGGCAGTATTCCAAGTGGTGCAGTTTGGTAAATAAGTGGTGGTTTAGTTATGAGAACCCATGACGGATATGATGCTTGAGATTCTTATGAGCATGCGAGAGATTCCATGGGAGAAAATGTCCGTAATGGAAATGATGAAATAGAGTCTAATGGAAGGAGATTCCAAGAGACACCATCAGATGTTGCAGCCACCATGAGAAGCTTGATTAAAGCCCAGGAAGAGCAGCAACAGTTGAATGTTGCTATGTTGCAGAATTTGATAGACTTGCAAAGAAAGATAGACTCTGGGCAGGGTACAACAAGACCAGAAGGTAGTAAGAGTAGTACTAGGAGAAGGAGAAGGACTTATAGTGGATCATCTGACTCTGAGGAATCCAGTGGGGATTCAAGCTCATCTTCTCATTAAAGAAAAAGGAGGAGACACCATAGGGATTGATCTCGGGATGAATTTAATAAGGCTAAACCTCCTACATTTTATGGTGAGGTAAAGACTGGAAAAGAGGCTGAGGCTTGGCTTCTTAGGATAAAGAAGTACTTTCAAGTGCAGGATTATTTGGGAAACATGAAGGTAAGAGATGCCATATTCAATCTGAATGGAAGAGCATCCATTTAGTGGGAGCACTTCAAGCAAGTAAAAAGGAGACTTAAGTGGAAACAGTTCAAGAACTATTTCAAGCAGAAATACCTCTCTGACAGGTATTATGATGACAAGATTAAGGAGTTCCATGAGCTGAAATTGGGATAGTAGACCATGGAAGAGTATGCAAATAAGTTTTTGGAGCTGTTGAGGTATGTCTAGTACATCAAATATGAAAAAGTGAAGGTCCAGTGTTTCCTAAGTGGATTGCCTCAGTCTTGCAAAGATAGAATTGATTTTTACGAAGCTAGAACTCTTAAAGAAGCAATAAGGAAGGCTAGGTATTTCTATGAGCAAATCAAAGGTAAACCTGATTACCATAAGGCATGGAAGGACAGGAAGAATGAGAAGTTTGACCAAAGAAAGAAAGGTTTCAAACCTTCTAGCTTCAGGAATCGACAGAAGCAACCATCCCAAGCTACGAGTAAGCCAGTGGGAGTGACAGGAGAAAATCCTGAAGATCCACAATAGAATAGAAGACAACTTCAATGTTGGAGATGTAAAGGACCCCACATGCACAGATATTGTCCACTCAGGAATGAGAGTGTAAGGCCAGCTTACAACATTCAAGAAGTAGAAATAGTGGATCAAGTAGCAAGGGCAGTTCCTAGGATTCATGCAGCAATAGAGGACCACCAGGAAGATCACCAGTCAACTGTGGTTGAAGTTGCAGGTAAGATTGTTGAGCAATCTGTTTCAATTTTGATTGAGCATGGTTCTAATCACAATTACATTACTCATAGAGTAGTGGAGATTTGTTCTTTTAATAAAGTAAAGCATATAAAATCTTGGTTAGTTCAGCTAGCCACTGGAACTAAGAGAAAAGTTAGTGAAGTGGTAGAGAAATGTCCATTGGTCATGAATGGATTGATCACTTGTGTAGATCTGAATGTTATACCACTTGATTCCTATGATGTTCTCATTGGAATGGATTGGTTAGAAGCTCATAGAGTAAATCTTGACTGTTACAATAAGACTTTCAAATGCATGAATAAAGAAGGGGACCCAGTAGTTGTGAAAGGCATTCCAAAGGTGATTTCAGTAAGCTAGGTTTCAACAATGCAGTTGAAGAAGTTATGTAGGAAAGGTTTCCAGTTGTATGCAACTCATATTTTGGAGGCAACATAGGATAGAGCTCCTAGGTTGGAGGACTATCAAGTGTTACAGGAAATCAAGGATGTGCTTCCTAATGAGATTATAGGGCTTCCTTCAAAGAGGGACACTAATTTCACAATTGAACTTGTGCCCAGAGTAGCACCAGTGCCCAAGACACCCTATAGGATGAGTACACCGGAGATGCTAGAGTTGAAGATGCAACTACAAGAGTTGTTGGAAAAGAAGTATATCCAACCGAGTGTGTCTCCTTGGGGACCACCAGTTTTGTTTGTAAAGAAGAAAGATGGTACACTTAGGTTATGTATTGATTACAAACAGTTGAACAAGGTTACTGTGAAGAACAAATATCCTTTGCCTAGGATTGATGACCTCTTTGATCAAATGAGAGGAGAAAAGGTATTTTCCAAGATTGACTTGATGTCTAGTTACCATCAGGTAAGAATCAAGGATGAATAAATTCATAAGACAACCTTCAGAACAAGGTATGGACATTATGAGTTTGTAGTGGTACCATTTGATATCACAAATGCACTAGCTACGTTTATGTGCCTTATGAACAGTGTCTTCAGTAGGTATTTGGACAAGTTTGTTCTTGTTTTCCTTGATGACATTCTTGCTTGTTCTAAGAATGAGGAAGAGCATGAAGAGATTTTGAGATTAACATTGCAATTGGTCTAGGAACATCAACTATATGCAAAGCTGAGCAAGTGTGACTTCAATAGAGATAGAATTCAGTACTTGGGTCACATTATCTCATATGAGGGTATATCTGTGGACCATGAAAATATTGAAGCCATTATGAATTGGCCTACTCCAAGAAATGTGACAGATGTAAGATGTTTTATGGGACTTGTAGGGTACTACAGGAGATTCATTGAAGGATTCTCCAGAGTTGCACATGCCATCACTTCTTTGCAAAAGAAGAGGATAAAGTTTGAATGGACATCGAGGTGTGAAGAAAGCTTCTAGAAGTTGAAGAATATTCTCACCAGTGCACCCATATTGAAAGTTGTGTATCCAGAGAAAGATTTTTTGGTGTGTATCAATGCATGTGGACAAGGGCTTGGAGGAGTCCTTATGCAAGACAACCACGTGATATGTTATGAGTCGAGAAAGTTGAAGGAGCATGAGAAGAACTATGCCACTCATGATCTAGAACTTGCAGCAATAGTACATGCTCTCAATATGTGGAGGAATTACATGATGGGTAGAATATTTGAGCTCAAGAAAGACCATTGTTGTCTGAAGTATCTATTTGATCAGCCTACTCTGAATGCTAGGCAAGAGAGATGGCTGGATTTTTTATGTGAGTTTGATTTTGAAATCAAGCACATAAAGGGAAAATAGATTAAGGTAGCTAATACACTCAGCAAGAAGGTGCAGGAAATGCATGTGGCATATCTTAGTATTTACCAATCTGATTTGAGGCAACAGATTGCTAATCGTACTGCCGGAGATGAATTGTATGAGCTGGTAAAAGACAAATTGCAGCAGCAAAGTCTTGAGAAGAGGCATGAGGGATATAAGCTAGAATAATATGGACTTCTTACCTATAAAGGTAGAATTTATATTCCAAACGTAGCATATTTGAGGAGAGTTGTTATGGATGAAATCCATCAAACTTTGTATTCTGGTCACCTAGGATACCAGAAGATGATTTCCACCGCCAGAAAACAGTACTTTTGGCTAGAAATGAAAAAGGACATGGCTGAATACATTTCAAGATGCATGAAATGTCAATAGGTAAAGGTTGAGCATCAACATCCAGCAGGCTTGTTGCATCCTTTTCTAGTTCTAGAATGGAAATGGGAAGTTATTTCCATGGATTTTATTACAGGATTTTCGATGACTTGGAGACAACATGATTCCATCATGGTTGTGGTGGACAAGTGGACAAAGGAAGCGCATTTTATACTGGTGAAGTATACGCATAAGATTGATGACATTGCAAAGATCTTCATGAGGGATATTTTCAAATTGCATGGATTGCCTACGGCAATAGTCTCTGATCGAGATGTCAAGTTCAGTTCCAATTTTTGGAAGGGATTGTTTCCAGATTTGGGTACAAAGCTAAACTTCAACACTACATACCATCCTCAGATAGATGGGTAGATAGAGAGAGTTAATCAAGTGCTTGAATATATGCTTCATATGTGTGTGATGGACAAACCAACCAAGTGGGAAGATTACTTGCACTTGGTAGAGTTTGCTTATAACAATGGACATCAGGCATCCTTGGGGATGAGTCCGTATGAAGCTTTGTATGGAAGAAGGTGTAGGACACTAGTGAATTGGGATAATTCAGTGAACAAGGTTGTGCTTGGTCCAAAATTGATCAAGGAAATGGAGCAAGAGGTTGTAAAGATTAGGCAGATTCTGAAAGCAACACAGGACAGACAAACAATCTATGCAGATAAGCATAGGGTGAATAGGTAGTTCAGTGTTAGAGATCATGTTTACATTAGAGTGAGGGAAAGGAAGAGTTCCTTTAATCTTGGAAGTTGTGCCAAGATGTCACCCAGATATTGTGGGTCGTTTGAAGTGCTTGAAAGAATAGGACTAGTTGCATATAGACTTGCATTTCCTTCTAGCACTAAAGCTCATAATTTTTTTCATGTTTCATTGCTTAAGAGATATGTACATGATCCTAACCATGTGATAAATTGGGATGTGATTCAGGTGGAACCCGAGGGAGAGTTCCAAATCGAGCCAATGCGCATCCTTGAAAGGAAGGTCAGAATGCTCTAGAATCGGGCCTTAGGGGAGGTAAAGGTGCAATGGGAGCACTACAGACCTGAAGAGGATATGTGGGAGCTGGCGAATGCCATGCAATTGGCACATCCATTTTTTTTCAATCTTGCGGGACACTGAGGCGGTACCAGTGTAGCATTTTTGTTCAAATTTTGTAAATCACTGAAGACAATGCTATTGAAGGGGAGGGGAGAATGTAACACCCTGGTTTTGACCCTGATGCATTAAATATACATGATATATATATTGTAATTAATCATGGTGTGGAGCTAAAGGAAAAATAAACACCATCGATTTGGTTGTGTTATGTTTCGGCGATTGGAATCGTTGTCGATGGTGTATCATGAAATACCACAGATATTGGTCTTGGCATCATGTAAATATGCATTTTTAATTAAATGAACCCCAACCAACTATGTCAATGCCACTATATTTAAAATGGCATGATTTTCCTAAGGATAAGGGGTGGGGATTGTTAAACCTTGAGTCTATGGGAAAAATCCATGTGTCAACCACCCATTAAATACTTATGTTGTTAGTTGGGGGTAGTTAATGCTGGGTAGTGGTGGGTGGTAGGATTTCCCCCACACACACACTCCACTAGTTGGGTCATTCCTTTACGTGGGCAAGAAAACCTTGATGGCATGCTTCCACTCTCGTACTCCCCATCATTTCTGTTCATCCTCACACATAGGATGGGATCTGGCTCATCCTCATGCAGACGGTGGTTCTTTCACCTTCTCATGCACAGGATTCTGTGTCGTTTTACCCATGCAACAAGTTGAGGAGCTAGTTTTTCCACTGTCACCCATGATTTTCCTGTGAAAATCCATTCACGCTCAGGAGGCAGTGTGTATGTGTGTTTTTCCATACCGATTTTGGGGTGCATATGTTTTCCTCACGCACAGGATGAGAGTCTAATTTCCTGCTCCATTTTTGGACTGTGTAATTTTCCCGTCACTTCGTTGTTGATTCGGGGAGGTGGTTTCCCCACATTGTTCATTTCTATGGTTCCATTATGTCTTGGAGCTATTTTAGGTTGTTATGGAGTCATTTTGGCCACGATAGGGCTATTAATGACCCAGGAATTGATTTCTCCTATCCAAGCTATGAATCGCTTGTTTGGCTGTGTGTATGCAGTGGTTGGTCTTTGGACTATATTGAAGTGGGGATGAGGGCCTAGTCTGCTTGACAAACCTGGTGTGTTTGGGAACCACATAGATAGAGCTAGAGGGATAGCTTTCTTCTCCACAATCCCTGAATAGCACTGGAAGGGAGGCCAGGGCCTGAGGGACTGTGTAGCAGAGAAGGGGCTGATTTCCTTGTGTTGGGTATGTGTGGGTGTTCTAGAATTTAGGATAGTTCTGGTGTAGGTTTCCTTAGCTCTCATTGGGCTCACCAGCTTAGCATTTATCCTTTCCCAGCTCCTTGATGGCTTGATAAACCCAACTATTTTGACTTGGTTGATTTGTTGATGGCCTGATAAACCCAACTATGTTGGCTTGGCTATGTGTAATCCCGCTTGTTCCTTATTCCTTGGGGAATAATTCCCAACTTGGGGGTGGCAGCGTTGCTCAGAGATTAAGGAGCACGTTGGCCTATGGTTGGGTGGAACGTTGCAGTGACGTAGCTAGTTGCAGGATGAGTTCTTTATAAGATAAGTATTCTTGTCTATTTTACTTCTGCAATCATATTTGATGTTTAATGAATGATGATGAACATGTTGAATGATTGAATGAATGTATGTTTGCTTCCACTTTGTATGTGAATGATTATGCATATTAGCATGTTTTATGTTTCAAGCAATTCAGTTTTATATATGTTCATGTTCATGGGGCGGTTTTCTCAGATGGTTAATGCCATGGTAGCATCCTCTTCACCAGTCGGAGGGTCGAGGATGTTACACTATCAACACCCAAACCACTGCGACCTCCCTAAGCACTGGCCCAGATAGATTTTAAACCATACTACGACACCCACAAAGGGGATGAAGTCTCTCCTGAGATGTTTGAGGGAGAGCTAACAAAACCAAGTTTCCGAAGAATGGGAGAGGACAATGTGCATCAAATTATCAACTTAGCACACCATTAATAGATCTGATCATTCACTTAAGCATTAAAAGAACCAATCATTACTCACAAGGTCGCATCATTACATCAGACCATCTTAAACATTTCGATGCACAAGCAGATTCAACAGAATAACATTATTCAAAGAATGAAAACATCACAGTATTTACTGATTCATGTCACATCTACACATTGTATTCATAATTGCATTGAAAAAGACAATCAAACAAGAAAATAGAAAAGAACATAATGATTCAGCTCAAATTTCCATCATATCATATTACCTCCGCATAAAATCATAGATTCTCCAAAACAAGTCATAGATCAATAGATCTCAGTTCCTATGCAGGTCTTACATAACAAAAAACCTGGGCGGATTCAAGTACAATGTCTCAAGATCAGCCAAAGACAATATGTTTCAAAAATATGATCCTTAGTATTTACAGTTCAACATATACTGATAGGATTGTGCCTTTACATTCAAGGTCCACTTAGGCAACTTCTTAAGTAACTCTTAACTGATTCTACAAAATAATGACCAATATCAACAAAATATGGTCAAAAACTATAAAAGGTGATGAAAAATATATAAAATGTTCTATTCTCCACCTTGCACACCATCTTCCACTTACGAGGTGTCTTTGAACTTGCGCAACATCCATGATATTGCACAAATAATGTATCCCAAAACTTATCAATAGCCTCCCAACATAATCTTGTGGCTCACCCTCAAACCACACTAGATGGACATGGTGTACTCAGTAATCTTGATCTTGAAATCCTAATATTGCTGAGTAATCTCCTTGACCTACACTTTCACTCTATCATCTATATTTTGGCTTGTCATCATATCATATGTGACTCGATGCTCGACCATTTTCTTAGTGATTTTCTTTTTACCTTCTTGTGCTTCCTGTAGTGCAGAAACCACTTTAACAAAAAGTTGTGCTCCAATATATTGAAACTCATCTAGCTGTGTGTTGCTTCACTATCACATTTCTTGCACCTTTGCTACCCTCTGGTGCAGCTCCTTTAGCTCCACTAACTTGGTGATCTATACCATCAGTGACATTGATCTCAATGTCATCTTCAATGTCTCTAGCTTCCCTTCTGCTTCGTGCAACTGTGTGGTCAGCTACGCCAACTGCTCATTTTGTACTATGCTTCCCCAAAACTACGTAGTTGCATCCACCACTTTCTTTTCCTCTTGCTCCATCTCATCGAGTCGTGTTGCCAAATTTTCTATAGCACTCTTTCACTCTGTTATTTTCCACTGGTGGCATGGTCGGGTGCACCAAGGCCTCCAAAATGATATTATCCTGCTGTAACTAGGAAATGACGACCCGAAGCCATTGTTCTCTTCCCGCCGCATCCATATCCATGGTACTCTCTAAGATATACTAATAGGAATCTGCATTTTCCTCTTCCAAATTTACTCGACTATCCCAGATATGTGCCTTCTCAACTACAAGGTGATGTTGTTCCTTTTTCAGCTCTGTAATGTCCTTGGTGCTCTTTTTCTTCAATTCTTCTTGCGCTTGCTTCAGCACTTGGATTTCCTATGCTTTCTCTTCCATCAACTTCTCCTTTCCCTGCTGTAATTCCATGACCTCTTTCTATGCTTTCTCTTCTTTCTCCCACGACTACAAGAATCGATCACTAATTTATTTTTGTCTCTCTTCCAACTCCTCATTGGAAACTTGTTGCATGTGTACCATTGTTTGTGTGGAAAGCGCGTTGATATCCAGGGATATGTCTTGCAACTTGTTACAGCTGATTTTACCACACATGGTGAATCACAGTTTTATGGCCTTCCCTGTCCCTCTGCAGACTCCTTAGACCCCATGGACCATTTTTGTACCTTTGATGTTTCCAAGATCATCCCTAAAAACATGAAAAAATTTCTATATGCGACTTTTAAACCCTTTCTCGTGTATATACATGGGTTTGAACCCTAAAACCACATACATCGGGATGTGTGCAAAAGGCCAAATTATTTTGGAGTTTTCCTTGATGTGGATCCAACTCACTTCTCTCCTGGCCTTCCATATGCCTTGAGATCACTCGAATTAGACCTTTCATTACCCCATTAAAGAGCTATATAAGGAACCCTTTGGATACATTGAAGGCAAAAGGAATTGAAGAGCAAGAAAACTATAGTCCATTGTTGCCAGAGCTCATACTTGAGTCTGCATCCCTTTGTCCCTTGGAGCACTTTTTTTTTCTTCCCAACCTTTCCTTTTGCTTCTGAGCTTGCTATTGAGAGATGGAGGATTAAAGTGGTGGAGGCCCAAGTGGGGGACTCAGTTTCTTCGATTCGCAGATGTGCCAACAAAGGTTGTCTCTATTGTAATCTTTGTTTTATATTAATAGAAATATATTTTCCTATCCAATAATATGTATTTGAATGAATATTTGATCCATGGATGATTTCAAATGCTTATATGTTATTGATTATATATGCTAGAGTAGGTCTAACATGATTATATATTGCATGTTTGTCTTGTTTATTGAATGTTGAGGAAGCAATTTATCAACTCAAGCTAGAGTTGGAAAGCTCAACAAGGATCTACATAAATCATCTGGAATAAGGTATGAATCAAGATCATTTAGTGTTAGATATTTGGTTTCTCTTGCATATAGGAAAGGATTGATTTCTAGAGTTTAGCTGTCTCTTGTGGTACCCCAAGCCATAGGAATTTCTCTATGTAACAAAAATGATACAGGGAGGTATTCAAGTCCTCTCTTCAAGCTTCAATCATAGTCAAGGGAATTTAAACATTCATAACCCATGGCTCAGTGTTGATTGATGCAAATTCCTGCACAGTCACTCCTTCTCGTGCTCTCTTCAAAACAACATCATATAATTATTTGAGTTTTTTTCTTACCTCCGTGAATCCCTCCTACATATATTTCTTCATTTCCTTTGTTGTCATATGTTATCAGGAATATTGCACCTTCTGCGAACAAAAGTTGTTCCTCTGGTCTAAATGGTTTAGATCTAGAACAAATGAGTGAAAGATAAAGCATGAATACCTTCCCTAAATGTTGTAGACACCTCGAATACTGATTTGATTATAAAACTATGTACCTACAAACATATAAAACATACAATCACATCAAAGCTACCAGAAAATCATCTACTTATCCATGCTAGTGACTAAGGAATCTAGCAACATATACATGTGAAATCAAAATAATAGTAATGTGGGACAGAAATCAGCTTTGCATTAAGAATGTATGGAGAATCTTACAACCATTTCCTTAGTGTCAACAAGCCCCTCCATGAAACAAACACTTCATACCCATAAGCCCCAACTTTGTTCTCTATGCTCTCCAATGGTTTGGACTGGGTAGTCAATCCAATAGCATAACAATACCTCTATAGTTCTCCCCCTCAACTATGGATATGAGCTTGTATTTATAAGGCTCAATGGATAGGAATAGTTGAGAGAATTGTGGGTGAGGTGGCTCCAAGATCCTACCATGGGGGATCTCGAGCTCAAACTAACCCATAATGATAGGGATAAGGGAGGACATGAGGCTAAAGTTCTATAAGCCTCAAGAAACTTCTCATTTTCCCATTTTACCCAGGGTACCACTTTTGTTCCCTTATGACAAAGTAGTTTAGATGAGAAACAATTTAAGACCAAAGACCATAGGCGGTGGCACTGCTTCTCTATAACAAGATATAGGTAGTGCTGAGAAAGGTACCACTCATCAACCATAAGGTACGCACGGTGCTAGGTTTTTTCAAGTAGAATTGACAAACATAGAAATTTTCCACTCCAAGTGTTGGGATTAAGGGCAAACATGGATGTTAAGGGTCACATCACATGATGGTGACAGGATTTAGGTATAACAGAATGCCCCCCAAAGCATGAGACTTAGAGGGATATGATAAGCAAGAGCTTTGACAAAACAAGTTGTCACTTCGAGGTGGAAATGTCATCTTGGTTGAAGAATGTCATCCAGTAGGCATCTATAGTACATCAATACTTTTGACTCATAGAAAAATGTAACCAAATCATGGCTACGAACCAATACAAGGCAGATCCATGACAGGAATAAACAAGCATGGATACTAGAATACAATGTAGATCCATGTGATAGATGACTCAAACTTGGACATAGCTACCAAACATACAGCATAGATCTATGTCATATAGATGAAAATTTGAGCATAGCCATGAGCATACAAATGTGGATCCATGCTATATATACAAAATTCCATCGCAGCATAGGGAAAATAATGAGTGCTAAACAAATACTCAGGGCCTTCGTCTCGTCTTCCACAAAGTATGATTCTATCCATGTGATTACAATGATATGAAGTTGAACATGGTAGAAACCACTTGATTACCAGCCAATTATGTGAACTATTAACAAGAGTGAGAGAGATCACCATTGATGTCAATGATTCCCAAGGTACCCTAGTACAATCTACTGAGTTTGAATAGATGTCTTGATGTTGAACACCCAGTTGATTCAATCAATCAAAGGTAAATGATGTGAACCTATGTCGAGAGTGAGAGAATCTGTCATTAAGGCATACAGATCTCAAGGTATTAAATTTTTTTTCTAAGACTATTTCCTGGATGATGAGCTGATGTCAATGGGAATTGTCTCATCAAAGGAGGGCCATGATGAGTCCCACATCGACAACACGAAACTCAAAACATAGTTCTGGAATGATGTGAATGTAGTAAACACAAGAATGACCCAAAAGTACTGACACGGAGACTATTTTGATTGCAGAGGTAAAACTTCTTCAAATTTCCTTTTCAACATCGGGTGGCATGACAAAAGACTTGCCAGCATGACTAACCAAACAAACACACAATACGACAATGGACAATGCATTAGTTTAAAGGACTCAAAGGAGTGGCATGACTCATGAAATTGGATCATCATGGAGATCAGTTGAATACCCAATTGACTAGAATGATATGCAGACAAGTTCCATGCTCAAAGGTAATGACAAACTACTACCATTTATTTGCAAAATTATTCCCTTTCCATTTTCCCCATCATGGTTGATGAGTGCCTCTTTTCGGTTTTACGATTTCAAAGAGGGTAATAAACACTCTTTATAGCTCATCCGAACACAAGTCCAGAATCATATGTTTTATGAACTTGAGAGAGGAGGGGTTCGTTCCCAAAAAAGGGTCTCTCAGTGTTTAATTTAACGAGTCCAGTGAGAGCAAACTTGGCATTGTTTATATTTAGAGAGTCTGATCAACGATGAAAGAAAACTCCAAAGGGTCGTTTTTCGTATGATTTAGTCCCTAAGGTCCGAAAAAGTATGAAATCATACCTTAGAGAACTCTTCCACTCATGGTTAGCTAGAGTGTTCCTTTTTTGTAAGTAGTCTATCTGAACCGAAAAAGAGATAACCTACTGTCGGAGAGATGACTCTTCAAATACTTTTACGAGTATGAAGAAGACAAGTACTTGACAATCTTTTTATATTTAGGGAGTCCGAAAATAGATTAAAGAAGACTCTATTAGACTTTTTCATGTTTGAATCCAGAGCATGAAAAAGTAATAAACTAAGCTCAAACCAAATTTCATGTTTTAACCAGAGCACAAAAAATGAAAAGTAAGCTCAACACCATCTTACTGTTTTTAATGAGATCGAAGATCAGTTGAAAGAATGCTCAAAGATTGGTTTCATTTTTACGCAAGCTCAAAACCAATGGGTAAACTATACTTGAAAAAATCCCTTTAACATGATATACATAGGTTGGAATCTTGCCCCCAGCATGATTGCTATCGAAGCTTACCCCTAACATGGTTGCTAGGGGCTCGACATGCCCCCCAAGATTCATTTTGTTTGACGATTCTTCTTCCATACCCAATCTAAAAACCTAGTTATTAATGTGAAAATGTTCACCAGGGGGGTAGGAAGAATGAGAATTGAGCAGGTGAAAAGAAGGTTCAAGTTCTAACACTACAGGGAAGGCTCGACTCAAGGGAAGGGGATCTATTTCATTTTTACACAAGCTTGAAATAGAAGGTAACTATGCTTGGAACATGGTTTCATTTTTATGCAAGCTTGAAACCAAAAGGTAAACTATTCTTAAGGAAACCTACATTTTTTAATGAGCTTGAAATAGAAAATGAACTATGCTCAGGAATGGTTTCATTTTTATGCAAGCTTGAAACCAAATGGTAAACTATGCTTGAGGATATCCATTTCATTTTTTAATGAGCTTGACATAGAATAAGAGCTTTTCTCATAGGCATTTGTTTCATTTTTTAATGAGCTTGACACAGAATGGGAACTATGCTTGCCATATGGTTTCATTTTTATGCAAGCTTGAAACCAAAAGGTAAACTATGCTTAAGGAGTGGTTTTATTTTTTAACGAGCTTGAAACCAAAAGTAAACTATGCTCTCAAAAATGCTCCTACCAAACATGATATCCAGAGGTTGGTAGGTTTCCCCCATTACATAAAAGCTAGCGGCTTAGCTCCATTATGATGTCCATAGACTAGAGCCATGCCACCCATTTTACCTATGATGGGAAGAAGCTAACTAGAAGAAGGGGAAGGAATCACAAGAATATGCAGCACATTTAGAGCAGTCTGATTACTAGGAGTGATGCGATGGTCAAGTGTAACAAAAGAAAGTTGATCAATGGTCACAATCTTCCCATAATGGGGAAAATTCATAACTCTAAAGAGTGTGGAAACTAAGGCTTTCATGGTGTAAATATAATCACGTCCAAGGAGCATATTGAAATCTAAAGGACCTTGGACCACCATAACATCAATGCAGACAATTTTCCCTCCTAATGTAATAGGAAAATGAGGAAGAATCCCTAAAGGTGCAGTATTCCTACGATTAAAATCCAGTATTTGATCAGTGGCTGGAACAAGATAAGGAGAACCTAAATCTTGCCAAGCGGTTGAGGATAGAATACTAACAAAATCCCCTTCGTCAACAATAGTGTGAAGTATCTGCCTAGCAATAAAATTCACAACTATCTGGAAAGGTACACTTGAATGAAGATGAGACTCTGTTAGGTTACTCCAGTCAAAGGAAATAACCTTAGTACTTGGAGAGGGTTCTGTCAAAAGAGACAAAATTTTCTCTTGTCGAGAACAATCAGACTGAATCATAAAAAATTTGGTAGGTTTTGGTTCATTCTCTATTGGAAGAGAAGAACAAGACAAATATTTGGTCAAAGTGACTACTTCAGTATTAACACTCTCTGATGAAAGAGCGGGATCAGGTGGAAATTACATCGAATCGACCACTTCACTCTCCGAAGGAAAAGTGGGATCAATTAGAGATGAAACTGAATTCATCACTTGGTAAACCAGTGAGGAATCGAGGGATAACTTACTATCACTTGTTGGAGTCACCTATTGATGATCAGTAATATTTTCCAACCAACACGAATCTTCATCGATGCTTAGACAAAGAAAAGTGCGAGGCATAGCCTTTCATATCAAACAAGGATACAAGACTTTACCCTTACAACCTTTTACCAATGGGTCACTGGTTGAGGGAGTATCACCAACATGATGATCAGAGGTTGATGACATAGATAGTTTGGACCTTTTAGACCACTCTTCTTGTACACGGGAGAGACCGAGACACTCCTTAAGAAGGTGGTCCCCCTTGCAAAGCTTACAAGGGAGCTTAGGTTTTTCGAGTGTTATCTTTGAATGGGCACCATCAAGAGCAGATGGTTGTTGTTTTTTTCCCTTTCTTATCCTTCTTTTCTTTCCCTTCCCTTTATTCTTCTTCTTATCCACATGACTACTAACCATAGAGCTTTGGTCAAGCGAAGAAGAATAAAGGGGTGAAACAACAACCGACGAAGAAGGATAGGGATTAGGTTGAGGTCGATCCTCTCCCTGAGGAGAGGTGACATTTGAGACATTATGTGTAACAAGAATTACTAGATTAAACATCCATACTGGTAATCCTATAGTTAACCCAGGAATATTTAGAGTGACAATAAAGGGAGGACTAATACCTTCACTTGGAGGGAATACAAAAGGTACACCTTGGAAAGGGATCTCTTGACTGGTAGTCCTAGATGGGGATCCCATCTCTAAAATATCTAAAAAACCCCTAAATACCATGCAAAAGCAAGTACTACTCAAACTAAAATCAACAAGTAAACATGTGAAAGGAGTGGATAAGAGTCAGGAACCTCACAGGACAGGACAAAAGGATAACTCAGATTGTTTGAGGATTCCTAAAAGGGTCTCCCTATATACGCTAGGTACGTGGGAGCTCAAATCGGTAGTAGTACTGTCTAATGCACAATTGTTCACAAGGGGCCTTCCTATATATAATCGAGTACGTGAAGTACCTTTCTATATACCTCAAGGGTACATGAAAGGCCATTCTATATACCAACAATATGTGGAAGAACCGCGCAAGTCCCAGGTTGTAGTGCAGACAAATTAATGATAGCTCCTACATTTTATGATGCCCGGACAAATCTCTAACTTATCACTCAAATTGCTAAAAGTTTTAACCTAGCAGTACTGTTAATTTTATCTTGTGAGTTTAGTTGGAACCATGGAGCGAAAACTTGAAATTAAAGAAGATGCACACTAATCTATATGATAATGCAAATTTTCCTCTTCAATGAAATTCTACCTAAGAGAGGGAGAGAGATTTACTTTTATTACCAAAAAATGCACACCCAATTGCAAATGCAATTCTATATTTTCAAGCAAAAAGTGAAATATCAATGCACCCCAACAATCTTCAAGACAAATAAAAAAGAGATCTAGAGAACATCAAACATAAATAAACGCAAAATGTTTCCTATATTTTCATGCTTGAAAAAGACGCATAAAAACTCAATGGAAAGATGATTTCACTAACGTTTCCAAATAAATCTAACTCTAATGCATGAAAAGCTGAAAATATATGTTTCTTCTCAATGAAAGTAATATCTAGAATTTCAAACAATCATGCACAAAACAAGAAGAAAATGTTCAACAAACTTGAGAATGAAGCAAAAGAGAGAGAAAATTAAAACTTCTCTTTAAAATAGACAAGGAAACAAAGAACCAATATTTCCTACCAAGCACTAAAAAAATCAGCATGCAAAAGGAAACAAGAATCACCCAAGCAAACAAAGACTCAAAAAAACATGGATCACTCACACATTCCAAGTCCAAAACAAACCGAAACCTACTCATGAAAATGAAATGTATATTTCCAATCCCAATGAACAATATCTATAGAAAAGAGCAAGAGGTTTCAAGAAAAGAAAAGAATGTAGAATCTAATGCAAGAAACACAAACTCGCTTTGAATGCAGAAAGAATACAAAAACCAAAATGCAAAGTCTAGAACAAGGCCTACCTGGCACCACTCTAGACATGTCTTGATAGATCGGTTCTAGACGAGCATCGCTTCTGGATAACACGACTCAATCGGTGGCACCACTTATGGCTAACAGAGTTCTGTAGTCACTTTGATTGTTATATTCCCTACGCATTCAAAGAGAGTTTATGTTTCTTGCATTGGATTTTACATTATTTTCTTTGTTTGAAACCTCTTGCTCTTTTCTGTAGATATTATTCATTGGAATTGGAAATACACATTTCATTTTCATGTGTAAGTTTCGGTTTTGTTTTGGACTTGGAATGCATGAGTGATCCATGTGGTTTTGAGTATTTCTTTGCTTGGGGCGATTCTTGTTTCTTTTTGCATGCTTATTTTTTTCATTTCTTGGTAGGAAAGATTGGTTTTTCATTTCCTTATCTGTTTCAAAGAGAAGTTTTAGTTTTCTCTCTCCTTTGCTTTATTCACAAGCATGTTAATCGATTTTCTTCTTGCTTTGTGCATGATTGTTTGAAATTCTAGATCTTACTTTCATTAAGAATAAATATTTGTTTTCAGCTTTGCGTCCATTAGAGTTAGTTTTGTTTGGAAACGTTAGTGAAATCATCTTTCCATTAAGTTTTTATGCATCTTATTCAAGCATGAAAAGATATGAAACATTTCTGGTTTTTTTATGTTAGATGTTCTCTAGATCTCTTTTTTATTTGTTTTGAACATTGTTTGGGGTGCATTGATATTTTACTTTTCGTTTGAAAAGATAGAATTGCATTTGCATTTGGGGGTGCATTTGTGGGAAGAAAAGTAAATCTCTCTCTCTCTTAGGTAGAATTTCATGTAAGAGAAAAATGTGTATTATCATATAGATCAGTATGCATCTTCTTTAAATTCAATTTTTCACTCCATGCTTCCACCTAAATGTAAAAGATAAAATTAATGGTAGTAGTAGGTTAAAACTTTTAGCAATTTGAGTGATAAGTTAGAGACATTTTTGGGGTGTTGTTAAGTGTAGGAGGTGTTGTTAAGCATAGGAGCTGTTGTTACTTGTCTGCACTACAGCCTAGGACTCGTGTGGTTCTTCCATGTAGCATCGGTATATTGAACGTCCTTTCACGTACCCTTGAGGTATATAGAAAGGTACTTCACATACTGGATTGTATATCGAAAGGACCCTTGTGAACAGTTGTGCATTAGATATCACTACTACCAATTTGAGCTCTGACATGCCTAAAGTATATCGGGATACCCTTTTAGGAATCCTCAAACCATCTAAGTTATCCTTTTGGCCTATCCTGTGAGGTTCCCGACTCTTATCGACTCCTTTCACATGTTTTCTTGTTTCTTTTAGTTTGAGTAGTACTTGCTTGTGTGTGGTAGTTAGGGGGTTTGTAGAGAGTTTAGAGATGTCATCCCAATCTAGGACTACCACTCAAGACGTCCCTTTCCAAGGTGTACCTTTTGTATTCCCTCTAAGTGAAGGTATTGGTCCTCCCTTTATTTCCACTCTAAATCTTCCCGGATTAACTGTAGGATTACCGGTCTAGCTATTTAATCCAGTAATTATTGTTACACCTAATGTCCCAAATGTCACCTCTCCTTTGGGAGAGGATTGACCTCAACCTAATCCCTCTCCTTCTTTGCCAGTTGTGGCTTCATCTCTTTCTTCTTCTTTGCTTGACCAAATCTCTATGGTTAGTATTCATGGCGATAAGAAGAAGAAAGGGAAGGTTAAAAAGAAGAAGGATAAGAAAGAGAAAAAGAAGCAACCATCTGCTATTGATGGTGCTCGTTCTAAAAGAACACTCAGAAAACCCAAGTTCCCTTGTAAGCTTTGCAAGGGGGACCACCTTCTTAAGGAGTGTCCTGGTCTCTCCCGTGTACAAGAAGAGTGGTCTAAAAGGTCTAAACTGTCTATGTCATCAACATCTGATCATCATGTTGACGACACTACCCCAACAAGTGACCCATTGGTAAAAGGTCGTAAGGATAAAGTCTTGTATCTTTGTTTGATATGCAAGGCTATGCGTCGTACTTTTATTTTTCCAAGCATGGATGAATCTTCGCATTGGTTGGAAAATATTATTGATCATCAATAGGTGATTCCAACAAGAGATAGTAATTTATCCCTCAATTCTTCACTGGTTGACCTAGTGATCAATTCAATTTCATCTATAATTGATCCCACTCTTCCTTCAGAGAGTGAAGTGGTCGAGTCGATGTCATTTCCACCCGACCCTGCTCTTTCATCAGAGAGTGTTAAGACTGAAGTAGTCTCTTTGACCAAATATTCATCTTGTTCTTCTCTTCCAATAGAGAATGAACTGAAACTTGCTGAAGTTTTTATGCTTCATTCTGATTGTTCTCGACAAGAGGAAATTTTGTCTCTTTCGACAGAACCCTCTCCAAGTACTGAGGTTATTTCCTTTGACTGGAGTAACCTAACAGAGTCTTGTCTTCATTTGAGTGTTCATTTCTAGATAGTTGTGAATGTTACTACTAGGCAGATTCTTCACACTATTGTTGACGAAGGGGCTTCTGTTAGTATTATATCCTCAACTTCTTGGCAAGCTTTAGGTTCACCTTAGCTTGTGCTAGCCACCGATCAGATACTGGATTTTAATCGTAGGCCTACTGCACCTTTAGGGACCCTTCCTTATTTTCCTCTTACATTAGGAGGGAAAACTATTTGCATTGATGTTATGGTGGTCTAGGGTCCTTTAGATTTTAATCTGCTCCTTGGACATGATTATGTTTACACCATGAAAGCCATAGTGTCCACACTCTTTAGAGTTATGCATTTTCCCCCCGATGGGAAGATTTTGATCATTGATCAGCTTTCTTTTGTTACACCTGACCATCGCATTACTCCTAGTAATCAGACTGCCCTGAATGTGTTGCATGTTCTTGTGGCTCTTTCCCCTTCT
Organism: Pseudotsuga menziesii; assembly: GCA_001517045.1. Taxonomy (NCBI): domain Eukaryota; kingdom Viridiplantae; phylum Streptophyta; class Pinopsida; order Pinales; family Pinaceae; genus Pseudotsuga; species Pseudotsuga menziesii. Next base: position 421,531 of record LPNX010794485.1, on the reverse strand, counting down.
AGTTAGCTTCGTCCCATCATAGGTAAAATGGGGGGCATGGCTCTAGTCTATGGACATCATAATGGAGCTAAGTCTCTAGAATTTATGTAATGGGAGAAATATACCAACCTCTGGATATCATGTTGGGTAGGAGCAGGTTGGTGAGCATAGTTCCCATTCTGTTTCAGGCTCATTAAAAAATGAAACAGATGCTTCTTGAGCAAAGTTCCCATTATGTGTCAATCTCATTAAAAAATGAAATAGCTTCCTATGAGAAAAGTTCCCATTCTCTATCAAGCTCGTTAAAAAATGAAATGTATCTCCTCAGGCACAGTTTACCTTTTGGTTTCAAGCTTGCATAAAAATGAAATCATTCCTGAGCATAGTTCATTTTCTATTTCAATCTCGTTAAAAAATTAATTAGGTTTCCTTAAGCATAGTTTACCTTTTGGTTTCAAGATTTGATAAAAATGAAACCATGTTCCAAGCATAGTTACCTTTCGTTTTAAGCTTGTGTAAAAATGAAACAGATCCCCTTCCCTTGATTCTAGTCTTCCCTTTAGTGTTATAACTCAAAACTTCTTTCCACCTTCCTGATTATCGTTCTTCCTACCCACATGGTGAACATTTTCACATTAGTAACTAGGTTTTTAGGTTGGGTATGGAAGAAGAATCGTCAGATGAAACGAAGCTCAGGGGAATGTCGAGCTGCTAGAAACCATGCTAGGTGTAAGCATCGCTAGCAATCATGTTGGGGACAAGCTTCCAATCTTTGTATATCATGTTAATGGGATTTTTTCAAGCATAGTTTACCCATTGGTTTTGATCTTGCATAAAAATGAAACCAATATTTGATTATTCTTTCAACTAATATTTGAGCTCGTTAAAAACAATAAGATGGTGTTGAGATTACTTTTCATTTTTCGTGCTCTGGTTAAAACATGAAAAGTGGTTTGAGCTTAGTTTATTAATTTTTCATGCTCTCGATTCAAAGATGAAAAATTCTAGTGGAGTATTCTTTAAACTCTTTTCGGGCTCCTTAAATACGAAAATATTGTCGAGTGATCTTGTCTTCTTCATGCTCATTAAAGCATTTGAAGAGTCGTTCATCTGATGGTAGCTTATCACTTTTTCAGTTCAGGTGAACTATTTTATGAAAAAGGACCCTATGGATTCTTCTTCCGTGGTCATTCAAACTCTCTAAACATGAATGATACCAAGTTTACTTTCATTGGACTCATTAAATTAAACATTAAGAGACCTGATTTTGGGGACGAACCCCTCCTCTCTCAAGTTCATAAAGCATATGAGTTTGGACTTGTCTTCGGACGAGCTATAACTAGTGTTTGTTACCCTCTTTGAACTAATAAAACCGAAAAGAGGCACTCATCAATCATGATGGGCAGAGATAATTTTAAGGAACAATACTTATTTAGAAGTGTATAAATGTTGGCGAATATTACCAATTCTTAAAATGGAAACTTTAAAAGGATTAGCGATATTTTTCAAAAAATATTTTAATTTCCAAGGATTTTATGTCGTTTAAATAATAATTTGGCAATTTTTAGGGTGAAAAAATTTTAGCCCATCAAAATTGGGCAAAATGGGGCTTCAAAAAATGCAAAATGGTGAATCTTTTCTGGGAGAAAAACATGGAAAAATAGCCCACTGGGATAAAATTTGCGCTTAAAATCATCTCTGATGATGGGGAAAATTGGGAGGGAATCATTTTACAAATAAATGGAAATAGTTTGTCGTTATCTTTGAACATGGAACTTGTCTGCATATCACTTCAGTCAATTGGGTATTCAGGTTATCTCTGTGATGATCCACTTTCATGAGTCATATCACTCCTTTGATTCTTTCAAAAGAATGCATTGTACATCGTCGCACTATGTGTTTGTCTGGTCTAGTCATTCTGCCAAGGCTCTTGTCAGGCCACCTGATATTCAAAGGGAAGTTGAAGAAGTTTTATCTCTGCAGTCAAAATAGTCTCTGTGTCAGTACTTTTGAGTCAGTTTAGGGCTACCTTATTCACATCATTCCCAAACTATGTTCTAAGTTTCGTGTCATCGATGTGGGAGTCATCATGGCCCTCCTTTGATGAGACTATTCCCATCAACATCGGCTCATCATTGGGGAAATAGTCTTAGAAACAAAAATTAGTAACTTGAGATCTATATACCTTAATGAAAGATTCTCTTACTCTCAACATAGGTTCACATCATTGACCTTTGATCGATAGAATCGACTGGGTGTTCGACATCAAGACATCTATTCATGCTCAGTAGATTGTACTAGGGTACCTTGTGAATCATTAACATAAATGGTGATCTCTTTCACACATGTTAATGATTCACATCATTGGCTGGTAATCAAGTGGTTTCTACCATGTTCGACTTCAAATCATTGTAATCACATGGATAGAATTGTACTTTGTGGAAGACAAGACGAAGACCTTGGGTATTTGTTTAGTGCTCATTTCTTTCCCTAGGTTGTGATGGATTTTTGTATATCTATCATGGATCCACACTTGTATGGTCATGGCTATGCTCAAATTTACATCTGTATGACATAGATCTACATTGTATGTTCGATAGCTATGTCCAAGTTTGAGTCCTCTATCACATGGATCTACATTGTATTCTAGTAGCCATGCTTGTCTATTCCTCTCATGGATCTGCCTTGTATTGGTCCGCAGCCATGAGTTGGTTACATTTGTCTATGAGTCAAAATTATTGATGTCCTATAGATTCCTACTGGATGACATTCTCTGACTGAGCTGACATTTTCTCCTCAAAGTGACAACTTGTTCTCTCAAATATCTCGCTTATCGTATCCCTCTAAGTCTCATGCTTTGGGGGGTATTCTGTTATACCTAAATCCTATCACCATCATGTGATAAGACCCTTTACTTCCATGTTTTCCCTTAATCCCAACACTTAGAGTGGAAACTTGCTCTATATGTCAATTCTAGTTGAAAAAACCTAGCACCACGCTTTCCTTGTGGCTGATGAGCGGTACCTTGCTCATAACTACTTGTACCTTGTTTTAGAGAAGCAGTGCCACTGCCTATGGTATTTTTTCTTAAAGCGTTTCTCATCTAAATCTCTCTGTCATAAGGGAACAAAAGCGGTACCCTAGGTAAAATGGGAAAAATAGAAGTTTCTTGAGGCTTCTAGAACTTGAGCCTTGTGTCATCCCTTATCGCTATCATTATGAGTTAGCTGAGCTTGAGATCCCCCATGGTATGATCTTGGAGCCACCTCACCCATAATTCTCTCAACTATTCCTATCCATTGAGCCTTATAAATACAAGCTCACATCCATAGTTGAGGGGGAGAACTATAGAGGTATTGTTATGCTATTGGATTGACTACTTAGTCCAAATCATTCGAGAGCATGAGAGAAAAGTTGGAGCTTATGGGGATGAATTTTTTTTCTCATGGAGGGGCTTGTCGACACTAAGGAAACATTTGTAAACTTCTTCATACATTCTTAATGCAAAGCTGATTTTCGTCCCACATTACTATTGTTTTGATTCCACAAGTACATGTTGCTAGATTCCTTAGTCACTAGCATGGATAAGTAGATGATTTTTGGGTAGCTTTGATGTGCTTGTATGTTTGATATGTTTGCAGGTACACAAGTTCACAATTGAAGAAGTATTCCAGGTGTCTACAGTATTCAGGGAAGGTCTTCATCCTTTGTCATTCACTCATTTGTTCTGGATCAGAACCATTCAGCCTAAAGGAACAACTTCTGTCCATAGAAGGTGCAATATTCTTGATAACAAGCATCAAGTCGATCCATTCCCATCATGACCAAATCAACATAATTTTCTTCACCTCATTATGACCAAATCATGCATTAACTTCCTGAATCTTCCAGTGATCCTGTCAATCCAATGGTTGGATCTGCCATCAATGTGCGTCACTTCAACAAGCATGGTCGGTTAACTGCTTGAACTATGATCATTTATTGTTGATTTGACTCGATTCGCAGCCTTGTGGCTGTCGTGGCATGACCTCCTAGCTACATTACTGACTCCTACTTTTGTGCACCCACTTTCTCCTAGAGCTCCCTCCTTCTTTCTATCCTTCCATCCTACTTTTTTTTTCAATGCGCGGTGCCTCAAGCATCACGTGGTTCTGGTCCCATCCTATAGGGATTCAACATGCTAATATTCACTAGCTTTAGCAGCATCACTCCATCTAACTGGTGTAGTTGAACTGCACCTCCTGAAGTAATGGAATTAACAAGATATGGACCTAACCAATGCATTTGTAACTTACCTGGATACTTCATGAACTTTCTTTCGTACAACAACACCAAGTATCCTTGCTAAAATTGTTTGTTCTTTATATGGAGATCATGCCAAACCTTCTGTCGATCCTTTTTGATGTGCAGGTGAAAGCCCATGAAAATTGATCTTCCTCAAGCTGAACTAACTGGTATAATCATTCCTCTAGTACTTCTCCATTGTCCATGTTCGTTGCTGTTGCAATGCAAAGACTTGGAACAATGCACTCTATAGGCATGAATCCCTCTATCCCATAGACCAATTTGAATGGTGTCTTCCCCATCAATATCTTACAAGTGGTGTGATATGACCATAAGAATGTTGGAATCTTCAAATCCCAGTCATCGTGGTTTGCGTTACATACCTTTGTAAGTGCATGATCCAATACCTTGTTGAATGCTTCCACTGTCCTGTTTTCTTGTGGATGATACATAGCACTTTTATTATGTTGTATATGTAGCTCCTCTATCAATGCACTTACTGTGTGATTGATGAAGTGACTCCCTTGGTCACTCATTAATATCCTTGGACATCATAACTTTGGCACAATGTTGTCAAATAAAAACCTCCTTGTTGTCGTAGCGGTGCAATCCACAATCGATGCAACTTCTACACATCTTGTCAAATATTCTGTCACTGTAATGATATACCATGAACTAGTTTGCTTCCCAAGTGGGTTTATTGGTCCCACAAATTCCATGGACCATTTATCAAATGGCTGCAATGTCACCTAAGGTACCAATGACATTTCATCCCTTTGTAATGGTTTTCCAGTTCATTGACATACATTGCACTCAACACATAATCTGTTGCATCATTATGAAGAGTGGGCCACAAAATCCCTGACGAAGTATCTTCCTAGTACTAGCTCGACCTTCATAGTGTCCACCAGTAACTCCCACATGGGCCTCTACTAAATTTTTCCCTTCTTCATGTGGTAGGACACATCGCCGCAAAATGTCATCTGGTCCTATTTTATATAGTTGTCATGTGATCAACTGAAAATCTGAGGTCTTAACCACCAACTGCTTCTTCTGACTTGTAGTAAGGTCTACTGGTGTAGTTCTCATTGCCAAAAACTGAATGATTTGATCATAATAATCCTCAACCATGTCGATTCTAAACAACTGTGCATCTAGAAATCCATCATCAATGTTTGTGGGCTCCTCGCTTGTCTCAATTTGGAATAAATGATCAAGGCCAACATTCAAGCAACCCGAAATCACAATTATCTCAAAATCAACCTCCTGGAAGAGAAGTAGCCAATGGCATATCTCCCTCCCCAACATAGGATTATTGACTAGGTACTTTAAAGCATAATGTCATGTAAACATCTTGAAATAACCACCCAATAGGTAAATCCTAAACCTTTGTAGTGCATATACAATCGCCAGACCTTCCATTTATGTGGTTGTATAGTTTTTCTGTAGAAATGATAGCTTCCTACTAGCGAAATCAATAGGTTGATCTAGATCTCCTTCTCTTTGTTGCACAAACACCACTCCTAGTGCAACAGATAATGCATCCACATGGAATGGAACTCCTTGTTCCAATAAGGGAAAACCAGTATCGGTGTGAAATCCATCTTGGCCTTCAGCATTTCAAAACGTTCTTAACACTCTTGAATCCATAGAAATGCAGCGTCCTTCTTCAACAAATTTTCCATCGGTGCTATGATCACATCATACCCTCGGATGAACTTGCAATAATACTCTTTATGCTCAAATGTCGCTCTAATCATATTCACATTCATAGACAGTGGAAAGATCAAGATCAGCACAGTATTCACAGGGTCAACCAACAGTTATTTCTTGTGAACGATGTGACCCAGCAACATCCCAAAAGGTGCGCCAAAAATACACTTTTTGAGTTCAGTACGATCTAATGTTGTTGACATCTTTCTAGCATCAGGCGCAAGTTTCCTAGATGGTCTCTAATCAATATGTAGAATATCTAGTTATCCATATAAAATTGCAAGAACTTTTGAATAAAATATTTGAATGCAATGACAACAACACAAGAAAATATTGCAGGTGCATTCTTCAACCCAAACGGCATTACTGTGTACTGAAAACAACCCCATTCAGTGAAAAATTTTGTTTTGTGGCATTCCTCTTTTGCAATCTTGATCTGGTGATAGCCAGAAAACCCATCCGTGAATGAATGCATATCGTGACCACCTACTTCTTCTAGAAATTCATCAGTGAATGGTGCCAGAAACGGATCATGCATACACGCATAATTCAATTTTCTCATGTTGACGCAGATATGAACCTCACCCATTTTCTTATCTTGGACCACCATATAACCTATCCATTCTGATTCTCCAACCGGTTCAATTATTCCAACATCCAGCATCCTATCAAGCTTAGCTTTGACTCTCTCCTTATATCATGGGTTAAGGATATATGGCCTCTACCTTACTGGTTTCACATCTGGCTTTAACGAGATCTTCATCTCTCCTAAATCTTCTAGTATACCCTTCATCTTAAAAAATTCTTAGGGAATAGATCTTGGAATTCATGCAACAAGTCTGTGATATTTTCCATCGTTTCTTCATCCCAATAGTGCCCAACACAAGCAAACTTTGGGTTCTCTTCTATCCCAATGTTTACCTTCAGTGATCTTTAATGGCTGATTCATTGGATCTATCAGTACATTAGGTGTTGCGACATCCTGACTCCCTTTTTTTTTTGGAATATTGATATTCCGTAGATCATCATCATTCTTAGGTCCTCCAGTCATGTTATAACATTCCATCATCGATTGCATGTGATAGTGCGCATGCGGATCCACTGGATATGCGACCGACACTACCTTCAAAACAACATCGTGGATAATCTGCAGCACATTATGAACATCTAGATTGGCATCCGTGAAACTAAATGTGTGAGTGAATCAAACTGTCACTTCCTCCCAAGTAGTGATCTCCCTGTGCAACTCAGCTAATACATACCAGGATCATGACATTTCATCCAATCTGTGGAAAAAGGCATGGACCCACTCATCCTTTGGTCGCGATGCCCACAAGGTCTGACACTCAAACAAATTATCACCAGGACTACTCCGCCCATCGTACCTTCCAACATGGTACACTTTTGCATCTCCAAAGTGAATTGTCATCAGTATTAGACACTGAGACTATCCAATGATTGAATTATTATGGGTCTCCCACCAGCATGCTAGAGGAACCTTCAGTGCTTCCTCTAACGCCAACAACTACTGTGGTTCTAACACCTTATCTTCAAATTTGACAAGAAACTCAGATAACTCAGTAATTCCTTCATAAATTGGAAACTCGATGGTCTCAGTTACGATGCAACACAGTGACTATGTAATCAAGCCGCACTTTTGTAGCGACACTTCATGCAAGCGGTTCTGCCAGTTCACTAAAGTACCATCAGAGTCAGATGATGCATATCTAGTGCTTCATCAACTGAATTCCCCATTAGAAGTTGGATGTACATAATATTATAAAATGTTATTTGCATGATCCCATCCTATGAAAACTTCATCTTTCACTGTCTCAATATACCTTTTCCCTTCATTTGGATCCATCAGAGAAATGACTTTGATGTCTTGATTCTCAAATGTCATCACATACTTCTTAAAATTGATCATTTCCATACTATCATTGGCCCATCCAATCCCTATAAATGAGGGATAGGATCCTCCACCACCAACGACCTCAATCACATCAAAATCAGCATAGGTCTCCATGCCTTCCACTTCCACAACAAGGTGTAGAACTTTCTCAATTGGCGTTACTCTGGCATGGTTGGCCAGTTGCAGTTGTATAGGAGACCAACTCAATGTTGGGATCCCCATATTCTGCCATGTATATATTATCAAAATATTAACATCTGAGCCTAGATATAGGATGATTGAATCTACATCATAGTCCCCAATCTGAATTTTAATGCGCATTTCTTTCCTCGTCTTTTTATTATGAAAAGAATTCACTATGGAATCCTTATGTCCCTTAGCCATTTGATGCAATAGATTCTCAATCTCGGCAAAAGCATCGAGATATCTTGCCAACAAGAAGTAACCATGAAAGAAGTGATGCAAGGTTCCATGCAGTCGTGATGGACCTGCCTCTAAATTTGAATCAAAAGAAGTGGAAATTTTGTAAACAACTAAATTAAAAGGATTTATTTTGATCACATTGCATGCTTCAAAGAATGTATCTTTATCCATGTTGATGTCAAACTGTACTTTCTTATTTCCATCTAATCAAACTTGTGGAATCATACTATCTTCTCCAGTTGTCGCACCTCTGTGAGTGACGACAGTGACATCAACATCCTGCGTTCTGGGCTCCACCAAGATTGTCGCAACCATCAGTCCTTGATTTTTGTTTAGCGGTGGATTCACATTATGATTTGCAAATTGGTTATGAATTGGAATTTGGTTATGAACTCGAATTTGGTTCTGATTCTAAATCTACAACTAGTCTTGTACTTTATTCTAGTTCTACAACTGGTTTTGGTTCTGCAATTGGTTCTAATTCTATAACTACAGAACATTTCTGGCCTACCACCATGCGATCAATTATGGATAGTTCTCAATGGTGTGATAAATCATGATACAATACGTACACGTACACTGCAATTATCAACAATCTCTATGATCATTCCCCAGTACACCCCAATTATAACATTGGACAACTTTGCAACCTCATCCGCCTCCTCGACCAAAGCCTCCTCCTCATCCTCAGAATCCTTCGTAGAATCCTCCTTGTTGTTGGTACTGTGGTTGAGCATATTTTTTTTGCGGGGGATTTGGCTACTATTGAACATAATGCGCTAAATGAACGTACTGTGCCTGTTGGGGAGCCATATACATCTGACTATATTATGGTTGTGGCACAAACTGTTGTTGTGGTACAAACTGCATCTATGGTTGTTGTTGTGGTATGAATTGAGGTTGAGGTGGTGGTTGCACCACCTGAGGTTGTGGCTACTGTTTCTCCCGATGGTCCTCCCCCTTCGCATAATATGAGTCATATGTTCTCTCCTAGAGTAGGTCATATGCACGAAAATATTTATCTTCATGGCCAATAGATCAACATAATGTGAAGTATAGGTGTTATCAACCCAAATGGAACTTATTCATCCGAGTGCCGACAATTCATTATGTTGGTACACAAAAGGACATTTCAGGATTGAAATTTGCCTAAACACTATAGATGGGCATGACATGCGATGCATTTACCCTTCAAATAGATTTCCATTTTATTTTTCTATGTGTTGATTGTCGTATGCGACTATCTCCATTGAAACTCACATATATACAAGACTATCCTCCTTGACAACTTGCGTACTGTACATGACTATTCCCATTGCAACCCACATACAAATCTATACGCAGGTTTCCCTTAGAGAAACTCACGTGTCATATGTGGGTTTCTAGTATAAATAGTCACGTACACATCCATTCGACATTAAAAAATATAAATCATGATTAATGGAGATTAGTTGAGCCCTAATAATTAACCATTTCAACTGTCTCAACCTCCTCAAACTCTGAAACTACTCTATTTCCCAAAGTATAAATAGAGGCCTTGGGGAGGGCATTAATATAATCAATATTGGAGAGCAAAGTTATGCTGGTGGTATATCTTCAGAAGTATTTGGAGCAGCAGAACTCAGATTCCTTTAGTTGCAGAGGAGTCCTTGTCTTAGACATTGGGTTGTACACTTATCTCATTCACTGATTGTTAATAAAAAGAATTATTCTTCCAACTTTGTGTTGAGTCTCTTTCATGTATCATGGTTGATGAATATATTTGATTAAGCACTATATATGTTGTTTATATAACCTATCATATATACATGTATAAGATTGTATTTGGATAATTTTCTCTTTGCAGGTGAAGGAGGTGCATCCCCGAAAGCTTTGGAGAGAAGCAAAGTGGAAGAAGACAAAGCTTGGATCAATTGTCGGTAATCAGGTGAGTCCAACATTTCTTCCTATTTCCTTTCTGTACTTTAAAGTTGATTGTCTGCAAGTTTCAAAAGTAAGTTGGTAACCCCAGACCCTAGGTTACAAGGGTGTTTATTTCTGAACAACAGAACTGGCGACTCCGTTGGGGAGCCGAGACTGTTGTGGGTTAACTCTGTAGATCAATGCCCAATCTTTGCTTTTATTCAATGTGTGGTGTTTTGTCTTGGTTCAAACTTATAGGGGTGTTTGAAGACCTTTAAACTTTTTCTTTTTTTTGAAAATTTTACACCTGTACGCGGGTTTCTCTTGCACACAGCCACATACAGAGGTTTGCGTGCATGGGTTTCTCTATAGAATAGTCACATACAGTATGCGGGTTTCTCTTGTACATCATCATGTACAAGCTTGAGAAACAAATTTTTGGATTAGGGTTTTCTTGTCCCTGTCCTTCTAAATATTTTGTCGTGTTGAGTGGCCTTCACTATGAGCACTGCACTATGAGCTTGATGAACTTGTTAGCCATACCTTGTGCTTTTTTGTAATCCCTTGAGTTCTTATTGTTTGGGTTGTCTTTATGTTAGCAACTTGAAGTGGATTTTCTTGTTGGGTAATAGGTTTAAGTGCTAGTTCTCTGAACCAGTGATTAGGGTTCTAGACACTATATATTCCATTCTATTTTTGAATAGTATTGGTTTGCCACTTGACTTTGATTGAGTTCTGTGATTTCTATTCATTGTGCCTTCCCAAGCTCAGGTTCCAAGTATTCCTTAGGTGGTTGATCTTGGGTTTTATGAATATGCTTTAATTCATTTTTCATATTTTATATAGTTAGTTTATCCAAGCATACTCAAGTATTGTGCATTTAGGTGCATAGTAGTCTTTGAGCAATTTGAAAAGTGTAAAGAAAACATTAGAAACTTTTGCATTTGATTTGTATACAGTAGTTTTGTTTTTAGTTTTTAAATATAATCTCAAAAATTACAAAAATATTGTCTTAGTTTTCTCTTTATTCGTTGCATTTTCATTAGTTTACATTTACAAAAAAAAGGAAAGAGAAGATTGTTTTTTAAGTAGTGATAATTTGCTTTGGAGGTATACACCTATTGTATTTTACATTTTTTTATTGACTCAAAAACATCATAGTCTTTCACTCCACTTGCCTCTTGAGTATAAAATATCCCTTAAAATGAACGCAATAATTAAAATTTATTAGTAATTTTTGGTTTTTAGGGCCATACACCTACTAGCATAGGCTAGACTTGTGGGAGAGGAAGTGTAAACTCCCCATAAGTATTTAAATTCAGACATAGTGGGCCAATCGATAGGTAAATCCTTCTCTTTATCGATAGTATCTGGGAAGCTCCTCTCAAATGGGAGTCAAGCATGAGGCTGCGTGGAGGCATTGGACTGAGGAGATAACCCTCTGATTACTTGTCGAAACATAAACCAAGGTTTTTACGCATTTGGGGATTCTGTATTAGATAGAGTTTCAGGATCAGCTACCCTGCCCATGTGTATGAATTAGGCTTACGACTGTCCCCTCAGACTGTTGGTATAGTTAAGGTAGCCTCTAGTCTCTTGACATCTAGGGTTTATACACAGGTAAACCGGAAGGCTATTTCTTGTTCACCTTGGATGGGCTTGGAAGGTAACCCTTGTTGAAAGTGTAGGAGGGAGGTGGCTGATTCCTCCACTTGTGCCTAAGAACATCTTCAAGGATGCCAAGAAACTATCTTTTAGCTTTCTTCAGGAAATCATATCTTTTACCCTTGTTGAATGTTAAGACTTTAGGATTTTTCATAGTGATTGCTTGATGGTTTGTCTATGTTTAGCCAACCTTAGGGCTTGAATTTTCAAATTTACAATCATCGAGGGCTAGCCCATCAGGAGGTCATGAAGGTTGCAAAACCTCCCTCCTCTTATCACATTCGAACCTCCACCTCCCCCTTAAAGGCAGAGATTGGACACAGACCGTTCATTTGAACCGATAGGAGTTAGTGAAGTTCTGGGTGAATGAGAACTTAGGGAAAATCATTTTGATTTAAACAAGTTGAGATAGAAGACTTGCCGGATGATGCATTTGCAAGGAATTTTAATACACCTCTAACTGACTTAAACAATCCTGTGATCATTTAGGTTCGTCCTTTTGATCCACCCATGATTGGTGTCCCTGTGGATAGGATAATGTCTACTGCGGGAGAAAGTTCTTTAATTTTCACCTCAACCATCCCGATTGAAGGGGTGCTACCTCCCCAGGTAAGTACCCCTAGATCAAGCATACCTACTACACCCTTAACTCCAGCAAGCCGAGTGGTTCAACTGCCAGTTCCCACAATCCTAGCAGGTGTTTCTAGTGGTATGGTCACTAGGATTACTAGTGTACCTATAGTTCCAACCTCCTTCACACACACTACCCAGAGTGGTCCTATAGGATCCTCATCTTTTGTCCAAGTATTTCCTTGGAATGGGGGCAAAATACCCCCATCCACTCCATATGTAGGCCCACCACCCTCTTATGTAGGGGTACAGTTTCAAAACACTAACCCTTATGGTCAGGGTTTCCAAACCTCAGTCTCTGCTCTGTTCATTAGCTCTCCCTTTTCGCTTTTTAGTAGAGGGATACCTGCTCCTATATTTCAAACCCTACTTTCGACTGGGGCAGCAAAAACCTCTTATACTGCACCTCACACCAACAATCCTGTGGCTTACGGATGGAATCCATTTCAAGGCAACCCATCCACTTCGCAACCGGTAGAAGGGGGAAACCCCACCTTTACATATGGGAATTTGGGGGCAAGTTCCTCTAATCCCCAAACTGGCACTTTTATTGCTTCGGTTCGACCTAAGATTCCTTTCCTGGCAATGTTAAACTTGTCAGAATTGTCTAAAATGATGAACAACTCAGTGAGGCATGATCCCTCCTGGCCGCCTGTACCCACCAAGTTTCCCTTGGACATCCCAAAATTCAAAGGCAAAGTTGGTGAAGATCTTGGGGCTCATGCCACCACTTTTCATCTATGGTGGTCTTCCAACTCATTGAATGAAGATTCAGTTCAATTGAGGATTTTCCAATGAACATTGACGAGCACTGCAACAAAATGGTACATTGAGTTTCCTTCTGTTGCGTTTAGTAGTTTTTGGGACTTGGCTAATGCATTTCTCAGCCACTTCCAACTTCCTATTCGATATGATTTCGGAACAGACTTGTTAACTACCTTCAGGTAGAATAAGGCCACCCACATCTTAGATCACATCCAAGAGTGGAGGAGGTGAAAGAGCCTCATTAAAGCCACTATCCCTCCTAAGTTTTTATTAGATTGGTTCCTTAAATCCCTATTGCTTTATATATATAAGGACATATCTACTTTAGGAGTAACGAATGAAAAAGAAGCTATCCTCAGGGCCCAGCATTTAGATTTGATTTACTCTCAATATTGGATCTTGTATGAGATTATCCCTGAGGCATTGAGGCCAACACATGATGTAGAGAAACCTAAACCTAGACCCTATGCCGATGGTGTGGTTGGTTTCGTTAATTCTCCCACTATAGAATCTTTGGCCAAACAGCTCCATTAGCTGCCCATCAAACATTCTACAGTGGAGGTAGAAAATCATGCCCCTCACCCCAAAATGATAATTTTTTTACACAGACCTCTCAGAAGGGAAATCAACAGCCCGGTGGGAAAAAGAAGAGAGGAAAGAAAGGGGAGGGAAATCAAAACAAGCAGAAACCCACAAACAATGCTAATGGGGGGAAGAAAGAAAAGAAAAAGGTGAAATTCCCATGTAATTTGTGCCATGAGGATCACCTCACCCATATTTGTCCCCTTATGAAATAGGCTCAGAAGCTCTTAAAAGCTCAACAATCGGCTGTCCTGAAGGATTCGTTTCCCCAAGGGAAGAATTCTGCTTCAACTTCAAATGTAGCAGGGGGCACTCCAAATTCCCTTGACCCCAATTATATCAACATGGTTCAATCTTCAACTTTGCTATAGACCAGGAATAAGAACTATGAAAAAGAGACCTCTCAGAAGGGTAAGTCTATAGGTGAAACTTCTAACCCTCTCACGATTGAGAAACCTGCCGAAACTATGCCCAAGATATTAAAAGGCGTCTTTAAGAAGACCTTGCATAATCCTAATTCTAGGGATACATCCAACTACTCATAGGTTGAAGACTTAGCCTAGAGACTGTTACCACCTAAGTTGTACTTAGTGGTTTTTTATCAAGTGAGCCTGGTGAACCGAACAGGGTTGACTTGTTCGGACTTCAAAAAGACCTTTGGAAGTACTTCTGGGAAGTGCTTGTTGTATCATATCACATGTTCATACCCCATGGGGGAATTATAATAAATGTTCTAGCATGATAGTGTCTATAAAAGACTCGGTCTCTTAGACTTCATCTAGCAATCCGATCAGCCCAGGGTGTTTTTTCCCTTGGTTATTATTGGTTGTTGAATAAACGACTGATAATTTCTGAGTTTTTCACTACATACCTCCAAAGTTGGGGTGGTCGGCTTGGCATTTAGGCCTATTGAGTTTATTAGAGTCTATGTGTCAATGTATAAACATGCTAGACGTCATTTTTGAGTCATATGAACATGTCGAAGTCCCCCTAGGTGTTTTTCAATTTTTCAATTTTTTAGTTTTTTCAGTGTTTTTTATTAAAATTTTATTTTTCCAAAACTTAGGCTATTTTTTAATAGTTTAATTGGAAAAATTGATTTTGTAATAAAAGTGGGCCAAATAATCAGTTTCAGTCATGTAGGTGCTCATTTTCAAGCTAAGAGCACCATGTAAACCCATGGACCCACTGTTTCCTAGTTTTGAGTGATTTTCCATCACTTAGGTCAGAAAGCCCCAAAAATCAATTATTGATTATTTTAATTAATAAATTGATGAATAATGGAGCAAATCCAAAATCATAAATCCATGGATTCTCAGCCGATTTGATTTAAATCAGTCAGATCTGAAGCAGATTTCCTGGATTTGACAAATCCTTAACCGAAGGAGGTGATCAAATCAGATCCAGAGTTGATCTTGAGCATCCTTTATGGGGAATTTCACCCTCCCTCTCTCCTCAACATGTTTTTGGTTCATCTGGATGAATTCTGGTGGATGCTTCAGTCAACAGGTTGAGGTGTCAGTCAGATGAGCCCCCCGATTGACAGTTGCACTCAGTGAGACTCAGATCTGGCTCAACTAGACACAGATTATTCATTAATGGACTCTCCATCAGATGATTTCATCTGATTCCATGAGGATTTGTGCCCCCCCTGGGCTGGATCTCTTGTATTTTGTATATATCCAGGCACAGCCTCCTCTTCCAAGCTAGTTAGAACTGGGATTGAGGTGCTGCTGCTATTGTAACTCTGTATTTCTTCATTTGAAATAAAGAAAATCTTTGGAGGAAATACGGTGGGGTGCCATTGCATGTGTGGATGATTATTTCCATTGTTTTACTAAGGTAACCTGTATCTGTGGTCATTTTTTGCTAATTTCTTGTAGATCTGTGGTTAAGATCGGTAATTAGCTTATTACAATCTTGATAGGAAAGGTGTTGTTCAATAAGTTTATTGACTATCACTCTCCTTGGATGCATGTTTAGAGATATAGATTTAGCATGTCCTATAAGCTTATATGCATGTTATCTTCAATCTCTTTGTATGTACTAATTGGATCTCACAAGTTTCTTGGCAAGTTCTTTGATTTCAGTTGAGTTGCAGGTTCATACTTTGGAGAGGATGCTGATATATTTTTCTTCTTCATTCTCCTCAAAAAATTTCAAAGGCATAGTCCCTTGGCATTCCACCTGAAAGCTCCACCGGGGATCTTCAAGGAAAACAACACTTTTCTCCTCTTCTTCCTCCTTAAAAAATAGACACTTTACCTGGTTACTTTTTCAGTTCATAGTTGTGCTTTAATTTGGATATGTTTCATCAAAGTAAAATATACATAGATATAATATTTCATAGCTCATATCCTAGATCTTGCACTTAAAAAAGTTTCATAAGCATCCTAGATCTAGCTGTAGGGAAATCGTCCTTTTTGCATGAATTTTAAAGAAAACTTGTAGATCACATGCATTAGATTTCTGTTCGCTGTTATAAATTTAATATTCTACAATATCAGTGCACTTTAATTGGATGCACAAAAAACAAGCCAAGATCCCAAGGAAAACTTGCTTTCCTTGGTTCCTTTTTCGCCGTTTTAGCTAGTTTAACCGCATTATTTTTTGAGATAAAGTAGGCTGATCCAAAGGTACTCTTAAATTTCTTTTGGGAATATGTTATTATAACTTGATCACTTTAATTTATCAGTTTTTACAGAAATAAAAGGAATCTGCTGTCCGAAGTGGTCTCAGGAGCATTCAAATCCCCCCAGGGGTCTCCCTTGTCACTAAAAGAATCTTAATTTTTTTTTGCAAAATTGTAAAAAACTTGGTTTCAACCTGTATAAGGACCAATAAATTTCTGATTTATCAGTTCTCTGATATTTTAACCGCTGTAATAAAATCATCTTTGGAATAGGCTCTTTCGAGCCCATTCCCCATCCCCCCTGGGGGGATTTGTGTCGGTGCCTTTTTCGTCGATTTCTGTTCATTTATTTTTTACTAGAATTGATCTAATATATAGGGTAGTATACTTTGTTTCATTATTAATATCATACACCATATCTTACATTTCAAAGTAATCATAATACTTACCCCACGATTTCCCGATTGACCCGAAAGGGGAAAGAGATTCGTGGTAGGATTAATTAAGAAACTCGAACTGTGTATCTGTTTTATTTTTTCTATCATTTTTTTATCTACAAATTTAAAATTAAACCCTCCTTGATTCCCTGATTGAGATCCACTTGGATCGAAAGAGGTTCTTGGAGGATTTTCTTTTAAACAAGAACATCCGGTTTAAAACTTATTAAAAATTACAAGACTCGAGTGTGTATGCTCTGCACTTGGATGTGGTTCATCCGATCAGTCAAGATGTATCAAAAGCACTTGGGTGACTAGTATAATTAGGACTCACTCTTCCCAATTGACAAACCATCAAGTGAAAATCCAACACCTAGATTAGACCTCTACGGTGGCAAAATACCCAAAGGAAGCGGGAACCTACTGAAAAGTGACCTCGGGGAATTGATCTCTGTCACACCCTAATGGGTGCGTTATAAACAATAGCCTCAGAGACTCCATTTCAGTCCACATATT
>LPNX010794485.1:388295-403320 GCA_001517045.1 Pseudotsuga menziesii | reverse complement strand
AACAAGGTGACAGCCTTGACTCGAGACTTGCCCCCAAGGACACACTGAGTGGCTTGAATATTTCTGCCACGTGACCCAGGTGTGTGAAAGGCGGCAACACTTTTTGGTGCCATTGCCGAGGATAAATCTTTTTATTCCCGAGTACGTCTTAGCTTAACTTTTTTCTAAACAACTAAAAAGATAAAAACTTTTGATTGATCTAGTCTATAAAAAACATAAAAATTAAAACTCGATCCATCTGGTGACTCCACTGTCTAACATCCCTTCAAGAATTTCTACCCGAAGAAACCACCGACAATTGTTCAATCCTCTCCCTGAACCCAAAAGGTTTATTAGGGAAAGATTGAATAGGCAGACTTCTCGTAGAAACCTTGAAGATTTAGGAGACCAATCCCTCTCAAATTGTTGGAGCAGGGTCCTGCAGCTACAGAAGAAGATGCTAGTTTAGCGGATAGACAGTTTTGGTGGAGAAGAGATAAGATGGAGCTATGACGCCGTAGCATGTTTCTAGCTACAGAGCAGAGCTAGAAACCATGACTTTTAGGGCAGATAAGTCAAGGGAGATGACGGTACCTGAGTGGCCAAGAAGAGAAATCTCACCCACTGCATTGAAGGCAGCGGCGAAGATAGGAGGGCTCAGCTACCCTCATAAAGGAAAAGGAGGAATGAGGCCAAGGCATTGAAGACGAAGGACAAAAATAGGGAAGCAGTGCACAGCACCCATGCTCAGCACCGGGAAGCATGGAAGACTGCAGAGAGCTATGGTGTGACAGAAAGTGGCTACATCAAGTACAGATATGCTGACTGTCACTAGTTAGGGTTTTGGGTTGCTGTTGGGATAGGCCCACAGTGTTGTAATGGCGAGACCTTCGGGCCGCCTATAAAGGGATATATTTTGTATTGTAAAAGGGTTGGTTAGTTAGTTAGTTGGGTTGTTGGCCATTTTGTGGGATAGACAGTTAGACAATAGTTGGACAATTGTATAGAAGCCAAGCTCTGGTTCTGTTATTAGCTGTAGTTATCTTACTATAACCAGTAGCTGGCTCACAGAGCATGCATGTAACGATACGCAGGGATCGATAGAGAGGGAAGGGTATATTGTAAGAGGTGCAATATAGAGTAGAGAAGAGATCTAAGAGAGAAGGGCTCCAAGCTATTTGCGGAGCTACCCAGAAGATCTCAAGCTGCATATGCGGTGCAGCAGAACTGTGTTTACCTTCCCCTGACCTATAATAGAAACATAGTTTTGTGGACGTAACTTCCATCCTGGAGGTGAACCACGTTAAAATCGTGTGTTATGTGATTGATTTATGTGTTGTGTGTATTTGTTGCATCTATCAGTTATCATATGGGCCTTGTTTACAGTTTAATGTATGTATTCGTTATTCAGTTTACAGCACTATAGAAGATGAATGCAAGCATAAACCCTTAAGTATTTTATATAAGAGTTTACCTATGCTTCAGCTCTTAGAGTTAAAAGGCGCAAAGTTAAGCATCCTTGTTTATTGAGTCTCGTGAGTCGGAATGAGTAGCACTGAGTACGCTGAGCCGCAGTGGTAGGATATCGTAAGGAGGCGGTATTGCACCAACAGAGGAGCTGTGGTGCACTGCAGTTGAGAATCAGCATAGGAAGGAGTTACACGTTGGCCGAGGCACGGTGATGCGATAAGGACTAGAGTCATCGCAAGTAAGAGGAGGTTGTGCGTCGTAGAGTGAGAGAGAGACCTCGTAGGGAAGAGAGCTACGAGACACCCAGGATGCACTAGAACCTGGTCGAAGACACTTGAGTCTTTTCGCCAACCCATTAGAATCACTTCGGGTGAGACTTTAGGCCGCTCTGCGGTTTGTCGCCGAAAGGGCCAATGAGCTAGGGGTGTTTTTGGTTAACTACAGTAAACCTAGGTCTGCCCATGCAAGCCAACAAATGGTTCCATTGCTGGTTTTGAACAAACTGAGCATTGATGTTCTGGTGGCAGCCTACAAGAGATGAAATCAACAAGTGGGTTTGGTCTAAGGAGAAAGGGTTTGCCGAACGAGAGAACAGGAGTCCTAAACTGAGTACAGAGGCCTGGTTACAAAAACATATCATTACAGACCTGCATGGGATATTTTTTGCGACCTTTCGGAACGAGCTTTACAACTATTTATCAAAGTTGACTGATACAAGCATACTGAAGAAGAAAAGAGACATTGTCTGGACACTGGAGTTGATTCAGACCATGAAGAACCTTGATAATCCCATTACAAGAGCAGTAGACTTCTGGCTCACGAGTGTGCTAGAAGGCTTCGTCACAGAGTTTGCAGTCAACCAGAGAAAGTGCTTCAGTGAGGTTGAGCGCTACTTCTTCAAAGGATATCACGGTAAGTACCTAAAATCTTTAAACTTGTCCATTAAGATGCTATTACATGAAAACGGAACAATGGATCTAGTTTCAGATGAATAAGTAAAGATAGTAATGTCACAAGAGTTTCAAAGTGATCTTGATGACATTGGAGGAACACATAGTGGAAAGAAATATAAAGTAGATTTCAGATCTCCCATATTTGAAGATAGTCCAGATAATACTAGACAACAGAGTCATAGTACCACAGAAGGAATAGAGGGGGGTATCCCTTACCACCCTTACACCCCACAGAAACAGACCGGGACTCAGAACAACCCCGTAGGAACTCCATCCAGTAGCTCACAGACAGTACCTACCACTGCTACATCACCTTCAGCTACACCCCTGAGTGGTAGTAGCACAACAAATCAACACCCACCGCGTAGAAATAGAATGGGGGATGATATGAAGCTACCTATTTTTAAGGGTACAGGGGCAGAGGACCCAGAGCAGCATTGGTATCTATGTGAATCCATGTGGACCATTAAAGCCATCAATGACGATACCATTAAACTTATAGAGTAGGTCACCACGCTAAGAGATCAAGCCTTAACATGGTATATGAAGTATACCACAGTACCTAGAACACTTGTACAGATCAAGATAGCCATGATTAAAGAGTTTAAGAAACCTAAGTCTAAGTCATAGTGCATTACAGAGCTCAAAGATATCAAACAACTACCTACAGAGTCGGTGTGGGACTTTGATCAGAAATTCAAAGCCCTTATAGACCAAGTCAGCTTTGAGTTTGCGTCAGAGCAGCATAAAGAATAGTTTATTGCAGTGCTGCTCCCTCACATCAAAATTCCATTAATGCAGCAGAAACTCCAGATGCAGGATGACGCATTGGAGATGGCAATGAAACTAGAGGCTTCACCTCTAGCAGAAACCAGCACAGGCATGACAAATTTACAAAACCAGTTGGCTAATCTCACATTACAGTTGCATGAGCTTAAGAAAGGGAAAGAGGTTGCACAAGACATATGGTGTGTAAGGTGTAAAGCACAAGGCCATACTAAAGGCAACTATATAGTATTTGTAGAATATATAGAGACAGGGGCTCCTAACTCCTTACCACAGACCCATGGGCCATGGTGTGAAATATGAAAAACACGAGGAAACCTACCTCAGCAGTGCCCTCTACTTCAGAAGTACGTGCAGACACCTAAGAAATTATACTGCGTCTTCTACAAGTCTGTAGGCCATGATGAATGGATTGTCGAGCCTATGATCTCATGGTAGGAGCAAAGCAAGATATGTACAGAGTCCAATCAGAACCATAGGGTCCAGCAGCAAGACCACAGCGTGATCCGGCTTATGGTGGCCATGGAGGCGGATTCAGAGGACAAGGACGTGGAGGAGGCTTTGGCCGTGAAGAAGGATTTGGCCGTGGAGAAGGTTTTGGTTGTGGTCACTGACCAGTTACTTGCTACAATTGTGGAGTTGTAGGACATTATGCTAGAGACTGTCAGAGTCCCACCACCACTTGTAATTATTGTAAATCTTATGATCATACTATAGAGGAGTGTCCTACCTTGATAGCTAAGATCAGAGAACCTAAGCTAGTAGCACACCAGAACATCCAGCTTATTGCTACTAAGCAGAAAAAGACAGAACCAAGAGTCAACATTGTGACTCACAGCTGTGTTTCCACCAGTGGGACATCGCCGGATAATGAAAAGAACACAGGTCAGGAGTGGGTGCATAGAGCTCCTAACAAAGCAACACCACTTGACCTGCAGAAGAAAAAATAGACATTTCAGGAAGCTAAGACTTTCTTTAATGATCCTATGCAATTAGGATCGCAGGTACCGCCGTTTAGGGGCGTACCACAGAAAGCACCTTGTGGCGTTAGCCCTGTGCAGATATCGTAGGCTACCACATCGGGCACATGCGATGAGGACGAGATGACAGGAAGTGTACAATCCTTCCTGCGGAGTTGTTTAAAACTCATGAGAAATGATCAAGCTATCGGAGAACTTTAGTGCATCATAGATCAGTGTCAGCCATCTTCTTCCGTGAGTAGTACAAAGCGTGTTGTTCATAATATTACGGGACATACAAAAATAGGAAGAGAGATGTGACTCACAGCACAGATTGGAGAATTCGAAATGGATGAGGTGATCCTAGATCTATGATCAGACGTAAATGTTCTGACTAAGCAGACATGGGAATAGATGGGTAGCCCTAAGTTATTCAGATCTCCTATTTATCTGATATTAGCTAATCAGCAGTGAGTATCACCCCTGGGTCGATTACCACAGGTGCCAGTTGACATTGACGGAGTTCACAGCTTTGCGGACTTAGAATTTATAGAAATCATTGGCGATAGTAGACCATATACAGCACTACTAGGCATTAATTGGGTGATCGGTAACATGGTCATTATCGACCTAAAGAGAAGACAAATGATCTTTGAGGACACACAGATCCAGGTCATCGCACCGTTGGATCCTTTTCAGGGTCCTAGATATATTGAACCTATCCGAGCAGAGGAAGAGGCACGTAACATAGATAGTCTCTATCAGATGACTGCGAACCAGAGCAACTATATCAATCCGACTGTGGAAGGGAACATTAGTTGGTGATGCGACAGCTCATGTGCATCAGATTCAAATGTTGGTCTAGAGAATTGGTAGAACAGACTTCACGAAGTCTCAGCGTGCATATGCGCATACTTGACTAAGTCACTGCGATGGATTGGTGCAGAGATCAATGAGATTCCATCATTTCATGGTCTAACGGATATCCAGGACTTTCTCAAGCAGTTTGAACAACAAATTCCTCATGAATAGAGGATCACAGCTATGGACCTTGCAGTACGAGCCACACCTGCAAGATGGTGGTATGCACATAAAGAGAATATTGCATCATGGGACGATATTAAGAGACTAATGGCGATCAGATTTTCTATCGACAGAGAGTATGTCCAGTAGAAGTACATAGGAGAAAGTGACCCCAGATCACATATTCAAGCATGTGAACAGAATTGGTCAGACATTCCCGAGGATGAATGGGTTCACCGATTCATTCACACTTGGGACACAGTTCCAAGGAATTGGTATACAGAGACTGAACTGCGCAAGGGAACAACTACATGGCCACTTATGATAGACAACTTTCTACTCACGTTCGCTTTTGAATCTGAGTACCCAAGTGTTGACCAGGCCCTAGATATAATAAAGATCAAGATATTTGAGGGCTGTACCTTATCAGTACAGACTCAGCCTAAGTGGGCCATCCAGTTAAAATATGCGCTTGAGTGCTATAACTTTGGAGCAGAACCAGAGGATGAGGATGAGGATCCTCGCAACACCAACATTCCGGAGTCAAAAGAGACTCGCGATGTTGAGGGACCACAATTAGAAATTCCAGCAATCACAGAGCCCATCAAGATTAAAAAGATCAATATCGGCACAGATACAGAACCAAAGTTTGCCTCTATTGGAGACTATTGGAACAATGAAACAGTTGGATAGATTACAGACTTGCTACATGACTATCAGGACCTATTTCCCACCAAGTTCACGGAGATGAAGGGAATAGTTGGAGACCTGGGAGTAATGAGGATACCATTGAAAGAGGATGCTTGACCAGTCAAGCAGCGTCCATATAGATTAAATCCGCGCTACAAAGAAAAAGTTAAGGATGAGATCGATAAGATGCTAGCAGCAGGCATCATCGAGCCTATAGAATAGAGCGAATGGGTTAGTCCCATGGTCGTACAAGAAAAGAAAACTAAAGGAGACATCAGGATCTGTGTCGATCTGCGTAAAATCAATGATGCATCGCTTCATGATCCATTTCCGACAGCGTTCACTGATGAGGTGTTAGACAACGTCGGAGGACAGGAGGTCTATTCCTTCACTGATGGCTTTTTAGGCTATCACCAGATCAGAATCCATCCATAAGATCGATCCAAGACCACCTTTGCAACAGAATGGGGCTCATTCTAGTATACGATAATGCCCTTTGGTCTTAAGAATGCACCAGCTATCTTTTCTAGAGTAGTAGTTGCTGTATTTAAAGAATACATCCATAAATTCCTAGAAGTTTATTTTGATGATTGGACTGTATTTGGATTAATTGACAAGCACATAGGAGATTTAAGACTGATGTTAGAGAAATGTAGGCAGTACCAGATTTCTCTGAACTTGAAGAAATGTATATTTTGTGCACCATTTGGTATTTTGTTGGGTCACGTTGTTTGCAGATAAGGATTGATGGCAGATCCCACAAAGATCGCCATCATTGTAAATCTTCTAGCTCCCAACTCAGTCAAACAATTGAGAACAGTACTTGGTCATACTGGGTACTACAAGAAATTCATCAAGGGATATGCAAAGATCACAGCACCGATGGAGAAATTGTTAAAGAAAGATGTAAAATTCCTATGGAATGAGGAATGCCAGCAGAGTTTAGACACACTTAAAGAGAATATGGTTACAGCACCCATCTTAGTATTTCCATACTGGACTAAGCCGTTCCATGTACATGTGGATGCATCTGTCATCGCACTAGGGGTTGTTTTAACACAACCAGGAGAAGGGGATATTGATCATCCTATCGCATGTTCCAGCAGAAAGCTATTGACAGCAGAAAAGAACTACACCACGACAGAAAGAGAAGGCTTAGCTATGGTGTATACACTGCAGAAGTTCAGGCACTACCTATTGGGTGCCTCATTCAAGATGTTTACTGACCATTCCGTATTGAAGTATCTGGTCAATAAGCCAGTGTTAGGGGGCAGAATCTGCAAATGGTTACTCCTCTTTCAGGATTATGATTTTGAAATCATTGTGAAACCAGGAAGATTGAACACCGGACCTAATCACCTGTCGCGGATAGACTTGGGAGAAGAGCCAAGTAACCTAGAGGACAATTTGCCGGATGCGCAATTGTTTTCTATCCAGATCATAGACGACTACTATGTTGATATCATTCACTTTCTCACTACAGGACTAGCACCTGATGACTTTACTAAGCAGCAAAAGAAGCAGTTGGTTGTTAAAGCAGCAGACTTCACCCTACTCGTAGGACAATTATACAAGTTAGGTCTAGATGAAGTCCTACACAGATGTGTGATGCCGCATGAAAAAGATGCTATCATCAGAGAGGCACATTCAGGAACCATAGGAGCTCATTTCGCAGGAAAGCCGACAGCGCAGAAAATCCTAGCCGTAGGATTATGGTGGCCTACGTTGCATAAGGATTCTAAGGATTTTTGCAGATGCTACGATATCTACCAGAGGGTAGGAAAACCCTCGTGACGAGATGAAATGCCGCTGCGACTGTAGCTCACGCTGCGCGCATTTGACAAGTGGGCTATAGACTTTGTGGGTCCTATCAACCCACCAGGAAAACGAATTGGTGTGAGATATATCATCATTGGCACAGAGTACCTCACCAGGTGGGCATAGGAAAAAGCAGTAAGAAATTGTGATGCTGGTACAGCCGCACAGTTCCTTTTTGAAAACATCATTAGTAGATTCGGATGCCCAGTAATTTTGATGAGCGACCAAGGTACACATTTCTTGAACCGCACCATTGAGGCCTTGACGGAAGAATTTCAGATTCAGCACCATAAGAGCACTCCCTACCACCCACAGGCTAATGGTATGGTGCAGACTTTTAACAAGATTTTAGAAAATGATCTTACAAAGATCTGCAACAGCCAAAGGAATGACTGGGACCTCAGAGTTAACACTGTATTATGGGCGTATAGGACCACATGCAAGAAACTTATAGGACATACACCTTTCAGTTTGGTGTATGGACAGGAGGCTATTATGCCCATGGAGTATATTCTTCCCAGTTTAAGAATCGCTCAGATCATCGGTATGGCTGATATAGACACAGTGGATGAAAGGCTAGCACAACTGCTTGCATTAGAGGAAGACAGATTCATTGCTGGCTTCCATCAGAAAGTGCAGAAGGCATGAGAAAAAGCTTGGCATGACAAACACATTAAGAGTAAGACCTTCCAGATTGGAGACCTAGTACTCCTCTACGACAGTAAATTTATTAAGTTTCTAGGGAAGTTCAAGATGCATTGGCTGGGGCCATATCAGATACAACAAGTTACAGAGGGAGGAGCCATTCAGCTCAGCAAGCTGGATGGGGAGATTCTTCCCACATTGATCAATGGCAGTAGGCTCAAGCTTTATAGTGATAGCCCCTCCACCTCTCAGCCCTAATTCAGAGTCGCGCATAGTGCAGATGTCCAGTGTAGTTGAAAGGAGGCATCACACCGGGAATTAGTCTACACCGGTAGGTATTTTAAGTATAAGGAATCGCATAAGGACGGTTCATTTTGCGCAAGTCATCAGTTAAAAAAAAAAGAAGAAGAAGAAGTTTTGTTTTAAGAAGAGGATGCGGTGTTGCATCACAGCAAGGTGATGTCTCTCTGTGCCACGTACCAGATTTCACAAGAAAACAGAGAGCTAGTCAAGTCGCCTTCTGACAGGCAATTAATGAAGAAATGACCGGTATATCTTACAGTGGATTTGGCAGTAGTGTAATCAATTTTCTAGATTTGGTAAATCTTCGACGAGACCAGGGCCTGTACACACACACTTCGAGGGAAATTTGATCGGATTTCAGCATTTATTGAGGATCGGGTGATGGGTGTGGTCTTGTCCATGCAATTAATACGACCGACGGATTCATTCCAGATGACCGTTGCGTCCGGGATTATCGGCTTCGACATAAAAGAATAAATTAGTCATACGGGAGTGTTACATTTGCAAGAATTCAAGAGTCGAGAGTTATAGAGTGCATCGATCAGTTTCCCTGTGCAGAACTAATCCCATTACAGAGTGCTGTGATTTCCAGAGATTGCAGCCATTGCACGTCCAGCATTTTACACCAAGTGGGTTCTGTCCGAGGAGGAACCTATAGAAGCAATTTTGGAAAGATTTGAACGTGGTGGCCTTATAGCTCCTATGATGACGCCATCTAAGGGTGTCCTGCCGAGTTCATCACAGACCAGAGAACCACCAAAAACGAGGAGCCACTCTCAGGTAATAGAGGGATGTAGTTCAGAGCCAGAGGAAGAAGTTCATAGTGCAGCAGATTACATCATGCCATGAGTTGAAGGCGCACCAGAGGTAAAAATTCCCAAGAGTGCTAAGTTTACTGTTCCCATACCACCAATAGATTCTCGAGTAAAGGAAAATGGAGATCTAGTAGGGTATGCTGTTGCTGTTAAATTTGTAGATTATAACCTGGGAGATGGTAAGACATACCCTCAGTTCCAGCCAGATCAATATCTTATGATCCAGAAGAACCCAAGGACAGGTAGAGATGAATATGTTCCCATGGCACATGTCCAGATTCTTGAGTGCTCAGGTCTGCTCAATTTGTTGAGACTACCTCATTTTGGATGAGGTGCAAAGGTTAATGTCGTGGTGCGTGTCCTACTTTCCTGTGTACATGGAGGTTACCTATGGCTAGGTAACAGGTTCAACCTGAATGTCGACCTGATACACCGCATCACAGGGCTGTCCAAGATTGGTAAAGACCCCGAGATACAGACAACAGGGAAGACCAAGGATTCTAAGCTACCACCATCCCTGGTTACCAAGTATAAGTTACAGTGAGGAGGACGGGCTTATGACAACACAAGCCTAAAAGACGATACACTCAGGTTTATAGCCAATCTGCTTGCAGGAAAACTGTTAACCAAGGTTTGGCCAAAGGAGGTCACAGGATTAGTAATCAACTTGGCCATACAAGTCGCAGAGGGAGAACAGTTCAATTGGTCTTTATTTTTATTAAATATGCTTCAGGCAAATTGTTTGGTAGCTCAGGATGAAGCAAGCAACCCTTTCCATTTCTCGTGGCTGCTTATTTTATGTGAATTTGTTGGCTGGAAGGAGCTGCCCCATACTCAGTTTCCATAGCTAGCAAGTGGCGCGCCCATAGGTGTGCGATATGCCAGCTTATGGGATAGCAGCATCCAAGCAAAGAAAAAGGTTAACATGATAGTATTCTATGAATACTATAAGCTGTTGAATAAAACCATCCAAGAAACACCACAGATCAGCACGGAGACCATGGACATATATGATAACTGGCTTAATTTTATGGCAGATAGCCATAGAATCTATCTGAGGCCAAAAAGGTCTAGAAGGGATAATTGGGCTAATGGCTGGTTTAGGATGACAGTGAAGGATGTTGAATACGTTGTCAAGGACTTTGATTATGAGTGGAAGAAATATTTTGAGGACACCACACCACTACCATCAGAGACCACATAGACAGACCCATTAGATAAGGGCAAAGATAGAGTGCAGACCCAGACGCAAGGAACAGTAGAAGTACCACCACTAGGACAGAAGAGGAAAGACCCACAGCAAGTTCCATCAAAGGCATAGACGACAAAGGACGGAGAAGAAGAGATACCAGAGGCACAGAAGAAGAAAAATCACAAAGTCACAAAACCACCTGTAAAAACCGCATTGATAGACGATGATTATGAACTCATTGCAACAAGAATGCATGACACGTTGAAGGACTCATTTGACGCGATGTAGTCATTGCAGGAAAAGATACAGAGTGTGGTAGAAAAGCATATTCTGGACTTAAAAGCAATTACTGAGAAGACTGCTCTGATACAGGTTTCACCGGTAAAGGCGACCGCAGGAGAAAGTTCAACACAGTCGATTTCTCATGAGGAAATCCTAGCAATAGATCGTATAAACACAGTTTTGATACCACCAGGGAGCATCCAATTCCCTGCGTCAGCAACGGACGTCCCGATACAGATCAGGAAACCTGTCGAGGTTAACCTCGCAGAGTTTGACATTGATCAGTTGCAGATGATCCAACGGCAACTAAGCGCAGAGATCAGGAGTAGAGAGCTCGCGACCTATAAACAGAACACGCAGCTGAAGCAACAGAATGCAGCACTCACCACCAGCTATCAGAAAAAGGTAGATGAGTTAAAAACATATCAAGAAAGAGATCAGGAACTCTCTCAAGTCCTACAGAGTATTGCATTGGAGTTACCCCAATGCAATATTGAGTTCACCTTGCCTACCCTGCAGAAGCTAAGAAGAGTTGCAGATAGAGCAAAGGCTCTGCAGGAAACAGTGGCCAAGATGGACAAAACAATGGCCAAGATGGGGGAATACCATAAAGCGCAGATCACTGAGCTCGAGGCTAGACCACCAGGCACTCCCCAAGCAGACAAGGAAGCCAGAGTAGAGGCCTTCCGGCTCACTTCCGCACATATACAATCCCACATAGACGATGCACTGTCAGTTCTAGCCGATGCGACGAACACATGGTCGGAGTTAGAAGAGCCTCCCAAGAAAGTAGAAATACAGCAAAGTATTCATTAGATAGAGAATACCACAATAGCTATGAAGGAAGAAATAAAGAGCTTAGAAGCTCTTCAGAATATGAGAAAGACAAAGGAGATGAACCACTTGCAGCAAGAAGCGCAGCGGTTGAGAGCACAGGAGATACACATCAATGACCTACTTCAACCATATCAGGAGCAAATTACAGAGATAGTCGATATGGTTGAGCAAAAAGTTAAGGAGTTCACGGCAAACAGAAATGAGATTGATGAAACAGAATATTCCAATATTAGTCAAGCTATGCTTGACTCGGCACAAGAGCGTGTCGAGGCTATGGAGAACGAAGTCGCAGGACTTCGGGACAAGTTTCAACGGACTTCACAGGAAGCCAAGGAGAAGCTACAGTAGGAGAATCCCGCTGGTAGTGGCTCAGGGACTAGCCACAAGTAAGTGTTAGGGGACTGTTGGAGCAGGGTCCCACAGCTACAGAAGAAGCTGCCAGTTTAGCGGATAGACAGTTTTGGTAGAGAGGAGATAAGATGGAGCTACGACATCGTAGCATGTTTCTAGCTACAGAGCAGAGCTGGAAACCATGACTTTTAGGGTAGAGAAGTCAAGGGAGATGACGGTACCTGAGCGACCGAGAAGAGAAAGCTCACCCACTGCATTGAAGGTAGTGGCAAAGATAGGAGGGCTCAGCTACCCTCATAAAGGAAAAGGAGCAATGAGGCTGAGGTATTGAAGACGAAGGACAGAAATAGGGAAGCGGTGCACACTACCCATGGTCAGCGCTGGGAAGCATGGAAGACTGCAGAGAGCTGTGGTGTGATGGAAAGCGGCTACCTCAAGTACAGATATGCCTACTGTCACTAGTTAGGGTTTTGGGTTATTGTTGGGATAGGCCCACAGTGTTGTAATGGCGAGACCTTCGGGCCGCCTATAAAGGGATATATTTTGTATTGTAAAAGGGTTGGTTAGTTAGTTAGTTGGGTTGTTGGCCATTTTGTGGGCTAGACAGTTAGACAATAGTTGGACAATTGTATAAAAGCCAAGCTCTGGTTCTGTTATTAGCTGTAGTTATCTTACTGTAACCAGTAGCTGGCTCACAGAGCATGCATGTAACGATCCACAGGGATCGATAGAGAGGGAAGAGTATATTGTAAGAGGTGCAATATAGAGTAGAGAAGAGATCTAAGAGAGAAGGGCTCCAGGCTGTGTGCGGAGTTACCCAGAATATCTCAAGCTGCATATGTGGTGCAGCAGAACTGTGCTTACCTTCCCCTGAGCTATAATAGAAACACAGTTCTGTGGATGTGACGTCCATCCTGGAGGTGAACCACATTAAAATCGTGTGTTATGTGATTGATTTATGTGTTATGTTTATTTGTTGCATTTATCAGTTATCATATGGGCCTTGTTTACAGTTTAATGTATGTATGCGTTATTTAGTTTACAGCACTATAGAAGATGAATGCAAGTAGAAACCCTTAAGTATTTTGTATAAGAGTTTATCTATGCTTCAGCTCTTAGAGTTAAGAGGCGCAGAGTTAAGCATCCTTGTTTATTGAGTCCCGTGAGTCGGAACGAGTAGCACTGAGTACGCTGATCCGCAGTGGTAGGATATCGCAAGGAGGCAGTATAGCACCAGCAGAGGAGCTGTGGTGCACTACGGTTGAGAATCAGCGTAGGAAGGAGTTACACATTGGCCGAGGCATGGCGATGCGATAAGGACTAGAGTCATCACAAGTAAGAGGAGGTTGCGCGTCGCAGAGTGAGAGAGAGACCTCATAGGGAAGAGAGCTGCGAGACACCCAGGATACACCAGAACTTGGTCGAAGACACTTGAGTCTTTTGGCCAACCCATTAGAATCACTTCAGGTGAGACTTCAGGCCGCTCTGCGGTCTGTTGCCGAAAGGGCCAATGAGCTAGGGGTGTTGTTGGTTAACTACAGTAAACCCAGGTCTGCCCATGCAAGCCAACACAAATATCCATCACATATTTGTAGAGAGTCATGTTCACTAATCTCAAGAAATGATGGAATTTTACAAACCCCTTGACTTTTCTCAGATAGTAGGTAGTCCTCATTACATTCCGAATGATGCTATCAAGAAGCTCCCCAGGTTCAAGGGAAATAATGCTACCACTACCAAGACTCATCTTCGAAAGTTTGAAAGGCACCTAGTTAGTTACTGTGATAATGTTTCCTCTAACCATGAAGATATCGAAATGAATCTCTTTGCTTTATCTTTAGAGGATGATGCTGCGGAGTGGTATGAAAACCTTGGTGATGATTCATATAAAACCCTTAATGAATTCCTAGCAATTTTTAAGAAGAAATGGGGGGAAAAGAAAGAACCAAGACATTTGCTTGCTGCCCTTCATAATATAAAGAAGATGGAGAATGAAACCATGGATGAATTTAATACTAAGTTCAGGCATGTGGTTGCGGACCTCCCTAGAGAAATCAAGCCAAGGGATGCCTCCATCCTCATATATTACATCGAATCTTTCGCTAGTGATTTGAGGTACCAGTTAAGGGACAAATATCCAATCGATCTAAAAACTGCTCAAGATATGGCCGAGAAAATAGAAAGGAATATGCAATCTTCGGGCAAATACAACATTCCAGGTTACACTAGGGGAAACACTTCATACAACGAAGAAAAGGGAAAAGCCTTTGAATCAGAAGAAAAGGGAGCCTCTGAAGACCCCATGGAAAAGATAACTAGCATGTTTGAAAAAGTGATGACTAGTCAGGACCAATTCATGACAAACCAATCTATACAATTGAATAAAATCCAAAATAGAATAGTCACACTGGAGAGAAATAGTGGACCTAGGAATTTTCAGCCAAAACAGAATCAAGTGTATCAAAAGAAGTTTCCTTGGCAAGAGCCTAGGATTCCAAACCAGTTAGACTCAACTAACTTGGTAGATGAAGTAATTCCATGGTGTAGACCTTGTGAACAATTCCACCAAGAAAGCACTTGCTACATAGCAAACCAGGTTATAGAACATGGGATGGCGGAGGTCAGTAATCAGGAAACAAATTCAAGCAAGCCTGATCATATATACATGGTAGGCCAGGCCTACCCTTTGTCACCATCTAAATAGTACAAGCCTGAGGATGAAACTATTGCAGAATCGTATAGTGAAACTTATGAGGAAAACTGTAATATACATGATGGGACTCCTATGTGTTCTCCATATAATGATGATAGTCTGGAAGGTTTACTACCTTATGACCTTTTCTCTGAAGAAGATGAGTATGAAAATGAGGACAAGTATATCTTGGAGCATGATACAAGTGACGAAGACTCCCTTATCCCTAA